>PVLA01002860.1:0-178038 GCA_004027455.1 Hydrochoerus hydrochaeris
TGGAGATGAGAGTTTAGACAATGCTGAAGTGGCTGAAAATTTTCAGAAAGTGGAGCAGAAAGGAGGGAACTAGGCGGAGAGGACATCCAAACACTATGTAGATATTTCCCTCAAGTCCTTGGCAGAGGGTTGATCAGTATGTACACAGCATGGGGTTCACAAAATCTTTCAAGAGAGCTGCTATTGTTAATCAAAAAATAAATGAAGAGATTACCCTCACAGTACAGATACACAGTGGAATTTGGTGCAGCCAAAATCTAAAGTCAAATATTCAGTTGGATATTTAGAAAAAACAGGCTTTCTGTGTAAGAATGATGTTCTAGAATAATGACTATGCCCTAAAACTAAGAACAAAATAAAAATATATCAGTCAAAGCAAGCATAAAATTAAGACTCAATAACACTTTAACTGCCTGATGGAATAAAATATAACATGCTTATAAAAAAACTCAGACTTTGCACAATGTAATATTCATAGTGTCCAGCATATCATAAACACTTCTAGACATGGGATAAAAATCAGAAAATGTGAGTTACAGACAAAAAATGTAAGATAATCTATAGAAACAGAACTTGAAATTTTGGAATCAGCAGGCAAAAACATTAAAACACCATGCTAAGGGGTGGGTATAAATATAAATAATAGAAGCAATGAATATACAAATAAGGATCTCAAAACAAAAATATAAACTATAAAAAAGTGGACATTCTAGAACCAAAAATGTATAATATTTGAAAAAAAAGTCTACTATATTGGCTTAAGAGCAGGTTGGATACTACAGAAGAAAGTGGCAATGAACTTAAAAAGATAATAATAGTATCATCAATTTGTAGAAGACAGAGAAACAAGATTAAAAGGATTAGAACTTAAGTGATGTGAGAAAAAAGATACAGCAGCCCAATATATATATGACTAGAGTGGTAGAGGAGAGAAGAATATTTCCCAAATTTGATTAAAATATCAACCTGGAAACCCAAGAAACTCAGGAGTCTCAATTTGGACAAATTCAAAGGAAAACGAAGATCTATCTGTCTGTCTGTCTATGTATCTATCATCTATCTATCTATCTATCTATCTATCTATCTATCTATCATCTATTTATCTCTTCTCAAGCCAAAGACAAAGAGAAGAACCCTGAAAGAAATTAGATAAAAACAGGTTATATTATGTTCAGAGAAAAAAATCCACTGACTTTTCATCAGGAGAAAAAAGTGAGGAGAAAATGACAGAATATAATTTTCAAAGAGTTAAAAAGGAACCAACCATCAAACCAAATTTTATATTCAGTGGAAAGCTTTGAAAACATGAAGCAACATCTAACAGGAATAAATAAGAGAAATAGGAATGCCCCTAATTACAGATGGAGGTTTTCTCAGTAACTAATAAAATAAGTAGACCAAACCCCAAAACAAAACCAAAATCAATAATATAATTGACAGCTTATCAAATACTTTACTAACTGTATTCTACATCTGTTGGGTATGCTATAGAAATGGTTGCCAGAGTACACAACTCCCCTCCCAAGTATATGTGGAATGTTTGGCAAGAAAGAACATTTGGAATTGTAAAATAAATCTCAGTATGACATTGAAATTTTACAGGTTACTGTGAGGTCCAAAGTCTTTACCTTAGCCCAAAAGATCTATATGTAGATCAACCGCACTAGACATCTTTTTCATCTTGGCCTGTATCCCTGGCCTTTTCCATGTGCCTAGGCAGTGCTTTTAACAAAAAATAAGTTGTCTATTTATATACCTGTTTTCTAGGGTGGCCTTTAATCTTTCTCTGATCAACAGACTGTGGCAGCAATATCAACATATCAGTTCTGAGGCTAAGCCTCAGAAACCTTGCATTCTTTCGCTTACATGCCTGCCTTCTGTCTTTGCCCAGACATGCCCATTTAGCTCACTGTTCCTTGGATGAAGTGAGAATCACCTGGAGCACGGCAGTCACCTCAGTCATACCAATTGGGGCCAATCAACAACAGCCATCCAATGCAGGACATGTGAGTACATGCAGCCAAGATGGTAGTCATCCAGACAACCTGGGGCTGACCACGGACCCATAAAGAAGTCCAACCTAGAGCAGCTGGACCCCATGGACTTGTGGGATGAATACATATTTATTATTGTATGCCTCGGAGATTTTGAGTGTTTCCTTATTATGTAATGGTAACGTGGCAACAGATAACTGATAGAATCTGGCTTTGGCCTATATCTCTGATGATTTATGTTCCACAGTGCTCTCTGTAGCTCACTCTAGCTGTGCTGGCATCTGGCATCCTTGCTATTTGTCAAACAGGCTAGGAATATTCTTTCCTCAGGGCTCTTGTCCTTTCTGGAATGGTCTCCTATAGGCAGGTGCATGAATAAGACTTTTAGGTTGGCTGGAAGCTCAGCATCTATGTGGAGAAAGTAACAACAGAGAATAACGCAGTTAGGCCCTCTCCTCCCAGAAGAAAACAGATCCGATTCCACTGCAAGTGAAGGATGGTCCATACTGTATTAGAGGAAGAGACTCTGGGACAATGAACCGATGGCCTTCAGCTTAACAGGTATGGGTAAAGGAAGGGGACTCCGCATAGAGCTAATCAAAGAAGAGGACGTAGAATATGCTGCAGTCTCTTGAAAAGAAAATATTCTTGATGTTCTCAGTAGGATTTGGAAGTTGGGCTGGCCAAGAGTAACAGGGAAGGTTATTATCGAAATCAACTGCTACACTAAGTGCTAAAAAGAAAGGAGATTACATTTACAGACTGGATGCTTGCACATGGAGGTCAGTAAGGAAAAAGGCTTTGATTTTTTTTTTTTTTTTTTGGATACTGGTAGTTAAAACCATGGCCTTCACACTGACTACATGTCCGGACCTTTTTTAGTTTTTATTTTGAGACAATTTGAGACAGGGTCTACTACAGTTGTTCAGGCTGGATTTAAATTTGAGATCCTCCTGACTCAGTCTCCCAGAGTGTTACAATCACAGAAGTTTCTCACCAAATTCAGCTACAGCATTGGCTTTTAGTCCTAGCTCAAGGCATCACTGCTTTGTTGTCTTTGAAAGTTACTTCTTAAAACCTTTTATGTAAGATTTTAATCATATATAAAAATAAGAAAAATATTCTCTGAGTTGTAGTTGTCACCTTGCTTTGCTTCCTCTTCTTGTTATTATTTCTGCTTTCTGCAGCATGGAACTGTAGAATCTACTGGTTAGATAAATACATAGGATTTAGTCCTATGCACTAAAATGTTAGTGGGAAGGGGGTTATGGTTGAGTGTATAAGCCATTAAGAAAGAAAACAAACAAAAAAGTCAGTGTCAATGAAAGGAAACCCAAAGTATTTACTTGAAATATTCATTTCATTTTTTTTATCAAAATACATATGTACACTATAGCATTAAAAAGCTCTCATCTGGATCATAGCAATTTTTGAGCCTAGGATTCTCTTTCTAAAATATCTGTGGATGTGTATATGGAACGTACATCCTGTGACATGAACTTCAACATTGTAGGAAAAATGGATGAGTGAATATGGAAAAAGTGCTGAGAATTGTTAAATTTGAGGGATAGGTATGTAGGATTCATGATTTCATTCTATATAAAATTATTAGGGATATTTAAAAATATTAGCAATGAAAACTTAAATTTTATTTAATAACTCAGATGACCCCACTTTCTGCTTATCTCTTCCCTTCCTGAACCTCCTGTATTTTCTACTTACGCAACTGTAGATGACCCTGATTAAAGAGCATCTATTGTGAGTGTGGAGGCACAGGATTTGGGAGGCTGAGGCAGGAGGACTGTGAGTTTGAGGCCAGTCTGAGGGACATAGTAAGACTTGTCTCAAAAAACAGAACAAACAACAAAGCACAACAGAAGTATCAATTGTGCTGAACAATAAATACTTTTATTCTTCCCTAATTGTTGCTTCCAGATTTCAGAGGTGGTCCAGATTCTGGTGTCCTAGGAATTGGCAAACAGGTGCCTGCTCGTTTTCCTCTCCTTTCACACTGTGACAGACACTTCCTGTGTCTCTTCCTGCAGCTGGAGCCTAATCCTCTTTATCCTGGCTGCTCTGACAGGCTCCCTCTGCTCAGCTGTCCTACTTGCCTTCTCTAGACACAGCTCTGTGCTGCCTTTCTGGAGTGACTGTGACCAGGACTGATCTACACAGGGTGTGAGTCAGGTCCAAAGGACTCAAGTACACACGACAGCCAAAAACAACATTTCAATGAAGATACTTCCAGGTGCGTAAGAAACCTGGAAAAATTGGAAGCTGACATTAAGAGAAATCTTAGAGAAACAGCATTGTGCTAAAATTAAAATGATAGGGAAATGAAGATTATCATTATTATAGATGACAGTGGAGTTGGGAGAAAAAAATGTAAAGAAAAGTTAATTCTATATTTTCTAAGCTGTACGCTGTCAAGCACGGTCATCACCAACAGAATAAAATCAAACTCCCCACCGTCACCCACAGCGGAGCCTTGCCCACCTCTCCCACCTTCCTTACTCAGGCCCAGCCACTTCAGTGCCAGCCCTGCTCCTCCTCTCAGGCACGTGCAGCTCTGGGGTCCTCATCTTCCCCCTGCTCTTACCCCCAGGTCTCATTCGATTTGCTTCTGCTCATCTCTCAGTCTTCTGATTAAATGCCACTTCCTCAGAGAGGTTTGCCCTGACTAGCCCCTCACCTGCTGTACGGTTATCTTTCTGTGAATACAAAGCACATAATTGCTTACTTTTTCCACATCAATGTCTCCCATTACAGCAGGAGCTCTGTAAGGGAGGAGACTCGGCATGGCAACTGCTGAACTCTCTTCAAAATCTGTATTAGTGTCTGACACGAGTGGGTGCCAACAATGAACTGTATGAATGACTGCTTGGTGCATATTGGTGAAGAGTGACGGTTCTGGAGCCAGCGAAGGTGCCTGCAGGCCTAGCACTCTAGGTGACTGAGGCATGAGGATCTTCTCTAATACAACCACAAAATATCTTTTATTTGTATAATATCTTTGGGTGAAAATTATTACTGAGTGGACAAGGATGGACTTTGTTTAAAAGTGTCATGTGAATGATGTAAAATAAAATTATTTAAATTTTAAGGAAAGACTTAGATTAGTAGGAAATTTTTACCAACAATTATATGTGATTGCAAAATACTAGGTAGAGGAAGAAAAAGAATTTTCTTTGATGAATTTTATGCTTTTTTTTCTTTTAAATAGAAAGGTATACAAGGAGGATAAAATACAGACAAAAGTTGTACTTAAAGGGAAGAGAGTAGTTTATTTGACCTACACAAGATGAAAATGCTTTTAAAAAAATCAGGCATCACTACACTTTACTTACTACTCCTTACAGTTTACCAGGGTCAGGAGGTGGTTTGATTTCCCGTCCAGAGTCACTATGCTGGTCTAATCCCTGTGCTTTGAGTAGCCCAGCTGTGCCCAATCCTATAGAGCTGTGCTTCCTGGGCAATAGTCTGGGGCGATAGCAGTGCCTGGCCTTGGAAAACATGTGACAACAAAATCAAAGTACATGAGTTCAGGCCCATCACCAATTTAATTTCCCCTGTGCCTTCCTTCTTTCTACCTGTATGAACTGGGGAAGTGGCACCTTGATCAGGAATGCCAACCAGCTATGTTTCAGTGATGGCTGTAGAGGGGAAAACATGAAATCAGAGAGATGTAGATCATCCTCAAATCAAAATATGATGTTAACACAACTCATATAAACAACATTACTTAGTTGCAGCATTATTTTAATCATGTTTACCTACTTCTAATTTCAGCCAAATGTGTACCATTTCCACACATTTGTTCATCTTTTTAAAGAACAAGTTAAGAATGGCTAATGTAATCTTGCTAATCATAGATTCTACTTGGATGTCAGGTTCAAATCCATACTTTGGAGAACAGTTTTCCTCTAGTTGAAGTATCAGCATGTTTTGAACAATGTTCTGAAACAAATTTTAAGTATCAGTAGATAATTGTTTCTCAGTTAAGTCAGTAATGGATCACTTAAATACTCTTGCGGTCTCTTGCTTATTTCTGAACACTTAGACCTGGTAACAAGAAACCACGAAGAAGAAACAGGTTCATTTGTTGTGTGCTCAACACACTTTGGACATGCTTTGAGTAGATTCACCAGGATCACTTACCAAGCAAGTTGCTAGGTCCAAATTTGAATCATGGGGTATCTCATTCTATTAGCCGTGGTCTGGTTCCTACACTGTCACGTGCTCAGACTTAATGCTGCCACATGTAGGCTGCGAGTGTGTGATATTTCTGCATATTTCTTCACTTGCTACACATCAACACCCTGAAATTCTTGCATTTTATTGCCATCTGATTTGTTTTACCAGCAGAGGAAACCTTGTTTAGAAAGAACTTGACTACAGTCTGAACAAGCATGGAATTGTCCATGGAATAGAACACCTCATATTTTTGTATTTTATGTAAAGGTCATTTTGACTTGCCTGGCATGAGGTGGGCTCCTCCTTCAGATTTTCATCCAGGTCCACACCAACTCTGTTATAGAAAAGAGAAAATCAGTAAATTCTCTGCTGCAGGAAGATGAGTTGATCTTGTGCATCAGATCGCATCATGCATATCTGAACACATACACGGCTGAAAACCATCCTGCTTTCTTTGAATCACAAGAACCTGAAGTGAATCAATAACCTATAATGGTTATCTCCCCCTTTCTGGTACATATGCTGACATGCACAGTTTAAAGGAGGAAGAGCTCATGGTTTCAGAGGGTTCAAATCATGGCTGATAGGCCCCAAGGCAGAGACCTATGACAGAAGGGCAGGTGGAGCAAAGCTACTTACTTCATGGCCAGGAAGCAGAACACCCAAAAGTGCTAGTGACAGCTGTATCTTCTGAAGTCATTGTCCCCAGTGACCCACCATCAGCTTGGCCTCAGCTCCCAACAACACATTCAACTGTGAACATTGGTGGATTAACCCACAGATGAGTATGGCGTCTCAATTATCCAATCACTTTCTAGATGTCTCTTAACCCAGTCAAACTGGCTATTGAGATTAACTGACACATGACCAGAATGACAAGTTGCACAGCTGGTCTCAGTATAGCTGGAGAGACTGAGCATCAACAGCAATTCCCAGCAGTTTCCACCAAGAGCAGAGGCTCTGAGAACCTGAGTGGGAGGCACCAGGATAAAGACCTCTGGGGCCTGGATAACAGGGAACCTGGGGGGAGGAGACATGATACTCTCACAGGATCACCTGGCCACGCTCTCCCAGGACTGTGGGTGCTCAGACTGGAACAGCCTTTCTTGAAGCAGAGAAAATCAAATCTTTGTCCAAATTTCACCAAGGCTGACCAAAGCGAGGATTCTTGATTATAGAGCCTAAGGCTTATAAAGTTTGGCATTGGGGACTGTCTTAAAAAAACACTAATATGAAATTGGGATGGAAAATGACTCTTTAGAAGAAGAAAATAAATTTAAAAATTTGCATATTTTTAAGAGCTGGCAAATACAATGTCATTTCAAAAGCAAGGGGGAAAAATAGCATTTTAATTAGAATAACTATTTGCCCTGTAAATTTTGCCTGCATACTGTGATACTCTACATGATAATGATTTTATATTGGAGAGAATAGAAAGCTAAGTCTTTCCTCTAGCAAGATTGATCAGAATTATTGATAGCCAAGAGACATAAAAAAGCAAGCTTCTCCACCCACAGCCCTGCTTGCTGTGTGCAGCACTGTAATGTTCTGCAAATGCATGATTTCTGATACGTTTCACTTCACGCAATTCCCATAAACAATACACAGCACACTTATCAATGTACATGGTTTCTCACTAAATATATTTCTCAATTTCTATGTGGACAGGGCATCGCAAAACTGAACTTTACACATCTTATGATTGGAAGAATTTTCTACAGTGGCTTCTGGCTCAGTGCATTTCAAACCTTGTTTCTCCTCTACTTCCCACAGACTTCTGATACCAGGCACCAAAGGACACATTCATATTTAATTTAGTCTTTGTGCACTATTTCTATAAGCCTTTCCTACCCTAGGATGGCCGGCAGTGACTGATCCCCTCACAGAAGTGACAATGGCTCACATAAATGTATTCCATTCTACACAAACTAAATGCATTTCCCAATTTAGCTTTCCCTGAATTGGATCTCCAAAATGCCCGTAGCCATCTGGCCAGAGGAGAAATATGAGAGAAGGGAAGCTGTAGTGGAAAGAAACAGCATTAAACCTAACTTACTGTTTAAAATATATTCTTCTGCAATTCTTACAAAAACACAGGATCCTGAGAACACAGTCCTGCGGCTCTTCCCAGGACCCTGGAAGGGCTGGAGGAAGTGAGTGGTCTTAAAGCTGTATTTTCTCTCCTCCCAGAGACTGTGCCTCTCACTGGGGGTGGCCTGGAGGAGAGACTTGGGGTGCCTGGTGCCTGGCTCAAATGCCAGCTGAGTCCTTCCTGTGAAGGCCACCTTTGCTAGACATTTTGGGTCTTGTCCTCAACTTCTGCCCCTCTCAGACCCTTCTGCAATCACCCTCCAGGCCCATGCACCACAGAAGGGGAGGCAAAGCCAAAAGCTGCTACTCAGGACATGTGTGAGCCTGTGAAAGGGGAGTAGTCATGATAAAGACACAGCCTGTTTAAAGTACCTCTGATTAAAAAAAAAAAAAAAGACTCCCCTGTGCACATCAGCCCCCATCTATCTAACCAAAAGTACAAAATGAACACCCATTTATTTATTGTATGCTGAACTCTTGGCCAAGCTGAAAAAGCATTTGAACTCTTTCATTTAAAAAGAGGGAACAGAAAGAGATAGAAGAGAAAGGGAGAGAGCTGGGGGCACCAAGGAAGGAGGGAGAATGGCAGGGGTAAGGAGTGAGACAAAAAGAAGGAAAGAGTAGGATTGGAAGACAGCTAAGCTTTGGTCTTCCCAGTCCAGGTAGTGACCACAGGGTGCAGGTGGCCAGAGTTCCACAGTGGGGCCCATGTGTGGAGGTTCTCTGGCCACCCTCAACCATGGGAGTGGGCCACCCTCATATCCGTTTAACATACCTGAGCTCTGTGGAAGACGCTAAAGCCCCTGTGAGGCCTTTATTGCTAAAATAGCTCAGATCTGCTCCCCTCCTGAGAGTTACCGGGCATCCAGCTAGCCCGTGGAGTGAACTGATGGTCCTGAAACTCGTACCGCTACACTTGGTTAAGGCCAGTATTCTAGTTCTGTCTCATTCCATAAGAAACTCAGCAATTCAAGTTTGAGGCAGTACTGAGGCTTCCCACTAAAATTTAAGCTCCTCTCCTCAGCAGCAATCAAAGCAGGCATTTCTAATTCCAATTATTCTGGCAGCCAGATGGAACTGAGGAATGATGGCAGGGGATTAAGTTCTCAGCTTCTTGTCTGCAAAGCATCTCGGAGGCCTGGCTGGGAATAAGTCTGTACCACCTCCCTCAGCCCATTTCCCCATAGCTCAGATCTACTCTGGGTTAGTCTGGCAGTTCCTCGGTGACCTGGTGCATTATGGGCCCTGAAAGTGGCTGGAACAAAGAGAACCTCTGTGAGAGTCACTTGTTTCCCAGGGCAGCAAAGGTGAGAAGAACAGGCGTGGTCCCAGGCCTCACATGCTTTCAGTTTGGGAATTTAGTGAGAATAAATTGAAAAACTACCACAGTTTAAGTGCTGTGGAGGAAAGGTGCCTGAGAGAAGCACATAGGAATGGGGCTTCTTGCACTGGAAACTTGGTGCTCTTGATAACAGTCTTGCTAAAATATATTGTTTGGCTCCCTGCCTCCTTAAACGCCATGTGATGGGGGTATTCTCACTGTAACTGGAGGTCTCAACATCGCCATTAGTCCCGTAAAGTGTAACAATCGTTGCATTGTAATGATTTCTGAGAGGTGTTTGAACCTCTTTATGACTACATTAAATGTTCCCTGGCTACTACTATTTTTCTTTTTTTAATTCTTGTATCTGCCAGTTAGACTGCCTTGATCTTCTGGCTGCAATAATTTGTTAGCACATTGTTTCTATGCCCTCCCCCTACCTTACTTTTAATTTAGTATGAGGCTAATAACCTGACAGTTAAATTTAATACTTTGCCCAGGTTTACAATACATGTATATGTAACACAAAATAATAAAGTTTATAAACATAGAAGGGCTTACAATAACATGCTATGGTTCTTTGCCTAATCCTCATTTACCCCTAGATTAACTTCCTATTGCTTCAGAGGACAATTTTCTGCCTATCTTGATTGTGTTGTATAATACCTGATATTGCCATGTGGCAAACCCACTCAGCATCCCTCAGGTTTTGTGAACATGCTGGCTGCATTTGTGTCTTTTACTCTCCTGTTTGAGAAAGCAAGTCAGAGTGTGAAAGGGATACATTGCAGAGCTTATCTTGCTTCCACTCATTTTTGTGCATGAGAGATCCCTTACACATGATGGGTTTTTGAAAGATTATTAGAAGGAAGACACGATGTCTCTACAGCTTGTGCTGCCACACGTGCATAAAGCAGTTCCCCAGAGGAGGTCACAGGTGGAGGAATGGATTCCAACCCATGTTTATGTTTTGTCCAAGTCTCTTTAGTCCTCCTCCCTCAGTGTCAAGCTACCTTTTTTCTCATCTGTTCTAGATACAACATCCCAGGTTTGGTAACTGGACTTGTCCTGATTTTTGAGCCCATTCATCAAGATGCCCTTCCTAGGTCTCAGATGTCCTGTCACTTGAACTAAAGTAGCTGTGCTATTCCAACTCTGTTCTTCCAGATGATTTCAAGCTAGTGCTCTGCATTATATGCTCGACCCCAGCTGGAATCTGAGGACTTCAGGACCATCCTGTGGTTGTTGCAGGGTAGTGACACCCAGCTTTTGTTAAGAGGGTGTCTCAGACTGCCCTGGTTAAGAACATGGCTCAGCCTGTCCCTTGCTGCATGGTCTCAGTCACTTACTGTACCTTGTTCTCAGTTTCTTTATCAGTGCCAAAAAGATACCAGTAGACCCTCCTTCATGCAGGTGTGGCGAGGATTAAGTGAGCATGTATTTGTAAAGTGATATTTTAGGACCTGGTACAAATCAAGAAATAGGTGTTGAGGTTTTTGTTTTCTTTACTATCAGTGCATTCTGTCAGTGGTGCAGAGCTCAGTTCTACCTTGTTCACTGCTCATTACTTTCTTAGATAAAGTCTCCTTGTTCTGGGTCCTGCACTGAGGGACCCTCCCTTACATTTATAGCGACAGTCATATGTGAGTCATAGAGTAACCAGCACACAGCAGGAATTTCAGCTTTCATGACAAAGCATCAGTTCTGTCTAAGGAGGGCCAAGCTTTCCAGAGTCAGATTTATTGATAGTTTACTGGTAGGGATGTGGAGTGAGAAGGCAACAAAAAGTGACAGGAAGATATATAAAGAGCAAAGGAAGGAAAAAAAGGTAGAGGTAAGAAGGAAAAAAAAGAGAAGGTGAAAAGGAAATAGTAAGAAGAAAAAGAACACGATAATAAATGTGATAATAAAGAAGTGCAGGTGGTGGATAGATAACCTTAAAAGTGCACCCAGTGTTAGAAAAAGAAAGCTGAGGGTAAAAACAGAAAGAACCAGGAAAGGATTAAACAAAAAAGCAACTAAAAAGATGGGTTAAATTTTTATATGATGTTTTGCATTCTTGATGTACCTTTTAATTTTAAGCAAATGGAGTGTTGCCTCCGTGGTATTCAGATGGAAATGCAAGTGAGCACTGCACACACTCCCAGCTGTGCACTGCAGCATCTCACTCCGGGTTCCTCATTTACAGCAAGCTTCCAGCTCCAGTTTCAGAGCAAAACGCGTCTCTTGTGCACCATAATATGCTTCCCTTCCTATTGCACCGCCATTCTTTGGTGAATTTTATTAGGCATATTAAAAGCTTGGAATGCTCTCATACTCAACCGTGGCCAAAAAGAATGCTCCGTGGTTGGATTTTTCCTAGAGAAAAAGCGAAGTAGCAACAAAACAAAAATTTCCCATTAAAGCTAACAAAATCTATTCTGATTCTTATCATTTAACACCTCTGGAAAGAGTGAAATATTACTAGGTCTTAGTTTCATTAGGTGAATTTCAAAAGTCTTTGGTGCAGTTTTGATTCTTTTGAGCCCCAGGCTGACAATGGCTGGGTAGTGGAGGAGGAAAAATCACTTTCTCTAAGAACTGCATTTGATGGTAAAGTATAAAAAAAGATATTTTCAGCAAGGGAAGAGTGACTGGATATTGAGCACATAAAAATGCTTGACAATGGCAGGATCTGAAGATACCTCCTGAGGCTTGGGGAGTATTGTGTAGTCATGACCATCACATGGGAGCCAAACCTGGCTCTGCATTCTACTGTGTGTCTACATCCTTTGAACCAATATTGCTGGACCTCTGAGTGACCAAAATTAACTTAATTAAATGAATAATTCAAATATTTTAAATTAGATTTTGGAAAACAAGAAAATGAACTAGAGTAAGTGGAAAACTTCACTTTATTTCTTTACTTCAGTGTGGTCTGCAAGAAAGAGCTTGCACTCTGGAGCCAGGATGCATGGGTTCAAATCTCACTCCAATCCTTCACTACATTTGTCACTTTGAAACAGATTACTTAACCTCTTTATATCTCAAGTTTCTCAACTGCAAATGGAGATGAGCATATATCCACTTTATGGGCTCATATGAGAATGAAATAAGTAAATGTGTAAAATATTGGCTGCCAGCTAGGAAAAATCATCAAATATTAGTTGATATTCTTGTTCTTACTACCATAATTATGAGAAAGGAATTCATGTACTTTAAATTGAGTGACAAATATGATATAGGTTAAAGCCAAGAGTGAGTTTTCTATAAATAATAGACTAAGAAAAAAAGGTCAGTAATATCAAGTGAAGAACTCGGACACTGGTAACACAGAACTACAGTCAGTGTGACAAGCACCGTACACAGATTGAACATCTTAACCAAGACCCCACTACCATGGGTTGTGCAGATGTTAGATATGTTTTACAGTATGGTTGGAAATTGGAAAGAGGGTGAATTTAATGTTAAGAGGAAAGGAGCTTGGAGAGGGCATCCCAGACACAACATGGATAGGAAAAGTTACATAAATTTAAAAGAATAAAACTTAGGACTGAGTTAGAAGCTATGTGGCTAGACTGTGAGGTCACGCACAGAGGCAGACAATGTTGCTCCTGATAACACCAGAAAGTCATCTAAGGCCAAATTATATATTTACATAGGATCTTGAATGCTGTACTTAGGAAAGCACTTTGTTTTATTTTTTGTAGGTAGAAGGAGGTGAAAAAGATTATTGGAGGCATATCTTATGACAGGTAGACACTGAGGTATGGAGATCATTTAGTAGACTACTTTGATGGTTCAACTAAGCATCCATTACAGTCTAAGGAGAAATACAGATTTCACAGATATGAACAGGGTGGGATGGTGCAGGGGCAAATGACAGACTAACCATAGAGTGTTGAGATGCTTCTGAACTTCTGCTTAGGACCTCTGAATGGTCTGTGCTAAAAATTAACTATACAAAAAGAGTAGTTTGTGTGGGAATTTTCCCCAAGAGCATTCCAAGAACGATGGAAGTGGTAGGGTCAGTAAGGTTTGAGCATTTCTGTTGTAAGGGAAGCAATGTCAATTTTTCACATTGTTATCAACTCAGGGAAAACAGGGCCTCCTCCTTAGGAGTTTGGCTATTTGTTTGTCCAAAGTTACCAACTATAGTCAGTGTGGGCTTAGTATCAAGGAAAGCAACAGCCCTTCACTCATAGTTTTTGGGCTTTCAAGCGAAAGGACTGTGAATCATATTAGAGTTACTGCATAGTAAGTCTGTTGGTTAGGGACTGGATAGATGATGTTATATTTCTACTTAAAGACTAGAGTATTAGTCATTTTCCTGCCACTGGGACAAAATACCAGGCACCAGCAATTTAAAAAAGAAGTTTATTTTGACCCTTAGAGGATTTAGTCCATGGTTGCTAGCTCAGTCACGATCCAAAAGATTCACCTGTGAGTACATGAGATTTTGGGGGTACATTTTATGTTTCAACCATAATAACTGGTTTTAGAAAACAGAAGTATACTTAATGCCAACTCTGATCCAGAATTTGGAGACGGATAAGATGTGATACACCAGTGAACTGAAAGAAGAAAGGGAAGTTCCATAGTTTGAACACATGAAGTATGTGGTACAATTGAACCCCTCACCTCCACCCCAGGAAGTATGATATAAGAATAGAGTTGTTTCTGAGAGTAGAATTTCCCTTCTAGGTGTGAACATGATGGTCTCCCATATGTTCTCCTACGTTACACTTTCCCAACTCTTGTCTGACTATCAAATTGATAATGGCTGGATCGAGAGTGTGTGTGACATTCCCATGATGGTGCTCTAAGACTGCCCACATGCTTTCTTTTTTGCGCTAGAGATTATGGAGGTGGAACATTCCATGGAACACTGTCAGGCAGGTCAGATTAAGAAGAGCCTGATCTTCCTTAAGCACTGTGCTGACAAATGTATAATTAGAATGTAACAGTTAACAACAAGCATCCAGAGTAAATTTTAGCAGTTAGACATCTCAACTGCCTGGTCCTAACACTTATTTATATGAATATAGGAAAGATGCTGTTTCTCATTTTATTTTTCCACAAAGTGAAGTAGGAACAGTAAATGTTTCCTAGGAGAGGTTGTAAATGTATGGGATCAAGAAAGTGTGTGGCAGTGGTAGCTGCTGTTCTTGAGGTGGCTGTCGATGTTGTCATCTTTGGTACTGAGATTTCATGATCAAAAACTTAACTGTACCTCCAATTTAATGGTTGTGTATTATTCTTCCTCACCTGGTCTTAAGTGGATTTGCCCTATGAGTTCTGAGTCCAGGGCATACTTGTTGGCCATGGAGGCGTGGGAATGTAAAGACCCAGGAGAGCAGGTGATCTCTGGGTGCCCAGGTGTGCATGTGGCCAACATTTACACATGTCTGAAAGTTCAGGAATTTATTTGGGAATGTGTGAGAATACTGAAAACATCACATACTTTGAAAAATAAACATCAATAAATAAGTACATTTCACAGACACAAATGCTGATCTATATCCTGTGTTTTATGTTTGGCAAGGCTTCCTTAAGCCTAGAATGTTCAGTTCTGCCAAGATCTAAGCTAATTTCAAACTAAAGATAAGATCAATTAGAAAATGGATTGAGAATGAATTTTCAGACTAATTTCTTTTGACCTAAGCCACATAAGTTATATGGGAAAAAGAGAGCATTTTATTATTGAATATAAAGTAATCAAAGGAGCATACTTTATAAGTTGGTTTCACAAGTGCATGAAAAATAAATCCTAGGCTCTTAGAGAAGGGGAAAGCCTGAAATCTGCAAACCATTGTGCTCACCTCAAAGTCAAACAAATTACATTATCTAACAGTACCAGAGTGCAGCCCTTTCCTCCCTATGAGCCGTTCTCAGTTATACAGGATGCCAGGTGGAGCTGGGTCTCATGCCAGCTCTCCACAAGACTTAGTGTGCAGCACAGGACTGGGGGCAGGGCTCAGTGTCTGCATGTTGCTGCTCTCTGATGTGTTCAGGCTTTACTGTGGGGTCTGTGTTCTCTAAAAAACTAAAAACCAAAAACCGGATTTTGACAAAAAGGGAAGAACATGTGGAACATATGCAGTATTTAAAGAACATTTAAGCTTCTTTATGAAATAATCCAGGAGGAAAGTTGACTTGAAAGAGAGATTTTATAAAATGATTTCCTAGAAAGGGTCCTTTGAGGTGAACCACAAAGTTTTCAAAATTGAGGAATGTTTGTCTACAACACAAGTCATGTGAAAGGTAAAAAAAACTGCATGCAAAAAGTAAAATTCCAGGGGTTGGTTCTGAAGGCTCCATCTCAAATTGGCTGTACTTGTTAGCAAGGCAGGTAATCTGCAAGACATTTTGAGAAGGTGACCACCACAAACCATGATCTTCTTCTAATGCCAGAACACGCTAAGCACGGGATAAGTTCTCCAGTCCCCACAAAAACAGTTAGAACTAATAAACAAAAACTTAGGAGAGGTAATATTTGGGCTTGCATTCACACAAGTGTCTGCTTCAGACAAAAGCCCAATGTCACCAAAGGTATTGAGAGAGTGCACCACGGAACGGTGGGGTGGGGGTTAAAGAAGGAGTGAGTGGCAGCAATGCATACAGTCTGTACTAGGCAATATTCATGTGTTATACAAAGAATATGGAGTTTGGGTAGAGATTCCAAGGTTACAGTAGCATCGAGTGTTTTAGTAATTAAAATCAAGAAAAAAGAGAAATATTTATAATCAATTTCTTTAAGTTAGCTGCTAGAAAGCATTTGCAACCAATTCTATAATAATTTTGCACCAGGGAATCTGCTGCTTCCGGCTGTCCATCACCAGCAGCCTGCTAACGGTACAAAATTACTAACCATGTGGACTTAAAACATCACTAAAGAAGCTCATTTCACCATCAGTAACAAATCATTAAAATTGAAATTAAAACAGCTGCAGGATAAATAATGATTGCCAAAACCATTATTTAAACCCACAATTAGAAGTAAATTGTGGTAAATAGTCTTTACGAACTAACAATTGAAATGTTGTTTTCCTTTGGAGTGGTTTACACTTCATAAGACAAGACTATATTATTAATAATTAATACTCAGCATTGTAATATTTATATACTATATATATATATTACATGTTTATTTACTTTTTAATGAAAAAGCTTCTTCCTTAGTCCCAGAAGAGTTAGGTCAGAAAGGTTTAATAATGCATAATCTTGCTCTATTTTGCTAAAAAATGAAAAAAATACTGTAATTTAATTTTAAAAGAGAAATTGACAGAAACAGATATTATATAAGCTGGGAAGCTACTACTACATGACTCATCAAAAGTGAAGAAAATAATTTTAGTTTCCTGCTGAGAAGGATTAATGTAAATCATCAGAAAAATAATGTTTTCCTCTGGCCGAAGCAACTTCCACTAACCATGGGGCCAAAGCACGTACTTGCATGAATGACTGTGCTAAAATGAAATTAAATATTTAAACTTTAAAAAGTTAAAGAATTCATGGCTGATGCTAGAGTTATACTAAAAAATGCACTTTGATTTTAGAGCCAATAGTTCAAAATCAGAATAGTAAATCAAGAATTGCTGAAAATGCTGTAAGGAAGAAGTTATTTTAAAGTAGATGAGAAAGGACAAGATTAAAGCAGAGGGTAAATCTGCCACACAACAGGTTCTGAAATTATCACACAGACCACAGAAAGTGCACAGCATGTGATCAGAATTAGCATCAATCTGGCAGGAAATGAAATAATGAGAATTAAGTGGATGCTCATGGCTAATGCAACTCTGAAGCTTTTTCCGCCTATCATCCCAGAAGATCATGATGACAGCTTAAACAACATTGTATATGAGCTGATATTTTTCCTGAAACCACACAACCCATGCCCTAAAAGGAAATATATAGGAGCAAGAATAGGTGGATTCTTTCATTCTTATTTCCTTTACTCATTCATTCATAAATACTGGTTGAAGATATATAAAGATCATTATTTTGTACTAGATAATGTGGGAGACATAAAAAGTGTGTTACATTTAGTGTATCATCAAAGTACTTCTAACTGAATTTTATCAAACCTAAGATGACATCAATTTTAAAGCATCCTATTATTTTATCTGTGCTTAATAAGAAATACAGCTAATTTCATTTGGGACATCATTGTGAGACAAATCTTGACTTCAGAAATATTAAGTGAAAAAACATACAGTTGTGCTCAATGGCTTATGCCATTGATAGTGAACATTTTCGAGCTTTCATTGATAAACAGCCCACTGTGACATACATACTAAAGGTTCACCTCCACTGACTTATGCCCACAAAATAATCAAAATACAGAGTTTAATAGCAATGTCTGACTGGTGAGCATATTTAGCCTCTGGATTTTTAAAAAATTTCTAGCTAGTATATTATTTTCTGTTCTTGGGGGGAAAGTCAAAAGAGATATTTTGAAATTTTTTAACAAGATTTTTTATGCTTATGGATAGAAAAGTAGTTCATCTCTTCTCTTAATTCTATTAAACCACTCTAAGTCACTGGTAAAATCAGCCGAGTCCAGAGTGAGGAGGAAAGACACCCCATCTCTCCTGGGCATGCAAGTGCAGAGCATGTGTGTGATCCCCAGGAGGATGTTTTCCTACATGGGCATTGCTGGGATCCTGTCTGTCTAACTCTAGTCGTGATCTTGCATACAATCATAACCTAGCAAGTCATTTTGGCAACTCCTGATCTTGAAACTGTGTTCATTATTTCCAGTGCTTCTCTATGTCCACTTTTGTTCATTTTCCACTGTCTGAGGCTCTGAGACGCTGACCAGGAGGATTGCACCAATTAGGTTCTCACCCCTTTTGGTCTTAGATTCGGGTTGGCCAATAGGAAGCACCGGCAGGATATTGAGGGAGAAAAGTAAAGACAGGGTATTTATTTTCAGGACTCCTTCCTGCCAGCTTGCTATAGTTGTTTGCATCCCTCAACCAGACCTCAGCTTCTAATAGGTAGCCCTTTCTGCACAGCTTCCTGCTATGGGTTCTGAAAACACTCTCTTCCTGCCCTTACAGGCAGGGTGAAAACTACCCTTCACTGATTCTAGCCCTGGGACACAGCACTATCTCTGGTGGTTTCTTATACTAGTCCAATGTTCCTAAATAGCTCTTTTGTTAAGTCTCTTTAAATTACTCAGTTCATATGTGCCACTTTTTCCTGCCTGAACACAGACAAACATAGAAAGTTATTCACATGATTACTCAAGCACACAACTGCAAAATGTCTTGACTGGACTGGAAACTAAGTTTGAGGCACATGAAATTTCTTAAGAAATCAATGACTACAATAAATCTTAAATAAGCACAGTTTTGTTTCCAGCCTCAGAGTCAGTATTGTGCTTTTAGCTGTTTCTCTACAGTGTATAAATAGTCATGCCCAACTTGACATAAACTGTTCTCTGTCCTTGGCTGGATCAGGTTTCCACAGGGAATTCACATATAAATTGTGGCCAACTGCTACAGATGCTAAGGGTGGAGGTCTTACTACAAGACATGATAGAACCTGAATACAAGGGACGAAAGAGTTCCAAAGAAGAAGCCACGCATCATGGCCAAAGGCAAAATGTGCTCTATTAAGCGCTCCAGTTTAAACCTCTGAATTCTGGGATGTTAAGAATTCTCACGTCTTTTTAGAAGCTGAGGTAGTGAGGTGGATCTCAGCACATCAGACTGAGCAATCTAGCTCTTACCTGCTTTTCTAATGGTGAATTCGGGGACAACAATCCATTTTCGGGGTGGAGGATGAACACCAGGCTCAGAACCATATCTAGGAGGGATCTCAAATTTTCTCATCTTACCACAGAATTATTTTAAAGATAAGAATATTGAGAACCACGGAGTTTAACTAATTTGGGAGCCATTACCAAATGGCTATAAAATTAAGACTTTAACCAATTTTTAAATCTAGGTAGTTTTATTTCAAATTGATATGTTGCCTATCTTAAATAAACAAACACATACAAGGGAAATTGTAAGGCCTTTTTTTATTCTTTGTAAAACTACTATGAGAAGGAAAGATTAAACTGTTAAAGTTAGTGGGAGGTATTTACTGCTTGAAAGTCAGTATACAACACTGCAGAGTAAACCTGAAAGTAACACAACTTCGGTATAATGTGACATTTCTCAAATGCTAGTGGTTTACTTAACACCTTTGATATAACTGAGGGCCATATGTGCCATCATTTCCTTAGTTTTTTAAAATTAACTTTTCTTGCTTTAGTTCTGTCAGTTTTTGTTTCATGCATGTTTCTTGGGCCTTGTTCTTAAGTGCATCTATAATTATATCTTTCAAATAAATTAACCATTTTATTATTCCAAAATTTTCCTCTTCGTCTCTAGTAACTTTTCTTTTTGTGGTAAAGTATATTTGGTCCAACATTAATCAACAATTCCAGAACTCATAACTTTTGCAATAATCGATTTTCATTTCTTTATTTCAACATATTTTGATGTGGGTTAGATCTAATTATTGGTTTCTTTTTTTTGTGTAGTCTGACAGTTTCAACCTTTTGATTATGTAGTTCATTCACATTTAATACTTTTATATAATCAGATTTATTTCCACCCTTCTGCTGTTTGTTTTTATATGTTTAACTCCTTTATTTTTTTGGGTATTTTCTTAATGAGTGATCTACAAATTTTAGTGTATCAGACTCTGCTCTGGATTTATGCTAACTAAATTTCATGAGATATAGAAAACTGATTCCACTCTATTTCTTCCCCTTCCTTTGTGCAATTGTTATAAACATGTTTCAATGTTATTGTTGCTTTATATTGTTTCTTTTTAAGAAATGAAGAGAAGAAAGAAGAAAAAAAGATTAGCAAGTTTTTCAATGAACTTTCTTTTATTATTATCCTTTTCTGGTGATCTGTGTTTTCCCCCGTGGATCTGAGTCACGGTCTTGTCCCTTACATGGTATGCTATAGCTTTCCTCCCTTCCTCCGCCTTTGTGCTGTTATTGTCAAATGTATATATCTAGATTCTGTTGGTCTCTCAGTTCAGTTTTATAAATATTATTTTAGGTTACTGCTTTTATATTAATTAAGAAAAGAAAGGAACCACTGATCTATACCTGTAATCCCTGTTATTTGGGATTGTGGTTAGAGCATGGAAAATAGTGGGCTACCTTGGGCAACTTAGAAAGATCCTGTATCAAAATAAAATTTTAAAAGTGGGCTGGGGTTGTAACTCAGTGGTAGAGCACTTTACTAGCATGTGTGAGATCTTGGGATCAATTTCTACTATGGGACGAGGGGGGAGAAGGAAAAGAAATCTGTAATTACGATAATTATGCAGGCTTCTATAATTAACACACAATCACCCTCATCAGCACACTTTGTTTTTCACATGGTTTATATAGTCTGGGGTCATCTACTTTCAACTTGCAGAACATCCTGTTGCAGTTTTGTAAGGCAAGTGTAATAACTGATTTAGTTTTCATTGATCCCAGAATACATTTCATCTTAATTTCTGATGGTTTCACTGGACATAGACATTTTGTTTGTTTGGTTTTTGTTTTGGGGTTTTATTTTTAAGAAATCTGTGTTATCTCATTGACGTTTGCACTCCATCAATCCTAATAAGGAGTCAGATATTAATCATTTTGAAATTCTCTTGTATATGATGAGTAGCTTTTCTCTTAATGTTTTTGAGATTTTTCTCTTTGTCTCTCTCTTCTTACATTTGAGTGTTATGCAGTTAGCTATGGCTTTCCTTTTGCTTCCCCTACTTAGAAGTCACTGGACTTTGTGAATGTATGGATGGCTATTTCTCATCCTATTTGGAATGTTTTTCATTCAAGATTTCTTTGAATATTTTTCTGCCCTTTTCTCTTTTTTGTTCTTCTAGAAATACCATTTCATACATGTTGGTGTGCTGAATGACATTTTAGAGGTCACTGATGATCTGTTCATTAACCCTCATCTTTTTATTTTTGTTTTTCAGGTTATATACTTTCCAATGATATGTCAAGTTCATTGTTTTTTCATCTTCCTGTTAAAATCTATAATTGAGCTCCTCGAATTTTTCATCTTAGTAGTTATTGTGTTTTTTTATTGCCAAAATTTCTAGTGTTTAGTATAATTTCTATCTCTACTGCTGTTCTCAATGTAGCAAGTTATTATCATTATACTTCTTGAATCATGATTCCTATTAGTTTTTTAATATACTTATAATAGATACTTTGAAGTTTTGTCTCCTAAGTCCAACATCCAGGTCCCTTCAAAAGCAGATGCTACTACTGCTATTGTTCCTCCTCCTCTTTTTCATTTCAGTTCCTCTTTTGTTCTTATACAAGGGGTGTACTATCCCATGTATTCATACAACTCATAATTCTTTACAATTTAAACCTAGATACTTTAGATAAAATGCTGTGGCTATTTTTTTTTTTTGTCTTTTTGATACAGGGTCTCACTATGTGGTTCAGGCTGGCCTTGGGCTTACTTTGTAGCCAAGGCTGATCTCTGACTTACAATGATCCGCCTGCCTCAGCCTCCCGAATGCTGGGATTACAGGAGTGTGCCACCACGCCTGGCTTGCTGTGGTAATTTTGGATTCTGATTAACTCCTGCCTCCACATTCAGGGATGCTGATGTTGCCAGTTCTTTCCTGGTTTATTTAATTGCTCATCTGGATAAATTGTGTGGAGTCCATCTTTTATGCCTTGAGCAGACTCTGATGTGCCTGCTTAGTTTTCTTTTTCTTCTGTTTTGTTTTACAATCAGGCTCTCTAAAAGTTGCCCTTGGATCATCATAACTAATATTCAGCAAGTTATTCTGGTTGTTAGTTTTGCTTACACCCTTCATCCAGGAAGGCTTTCCTCCATTGCTGATGGATCTGGGTGTTGTTTGGAGAATGATTTCAAAATGGCTCCACTTTCAGTCAGGGACAAGTAGTTCTCAGGGGCTCTTTCTAGTTGCTTCTGACTGGTTAGAGCCTACTATCCGTATACAGCTTGCAACCTAGACATGAATGTGGCCCTAGAAAGACATTTTTTTGTCTTTATCTTCTGTTTTATATGTTAAATTTTGACTGACCTGCTATTTTGTTTGTTGCTACTTGTTTCATTTAATAATTAACTGCCTCATAATTGTCATCAAGATTGTTATCAATTTTGACAAACAGAAGGCATGAGTCCCTCCCTGCTCTATTCCAAGTCCAGTAAACTCTCTCAGCAGAATGTGGAGCTACAGATATCTCATTTTGCCTCTATTAAGGTGGCACATCTACCCTACAAGTGAGTTCTGGAGGAGAAGATGAGAATCATCTTTCTGGATTGTCCCTCTTTTCATGGATCCTTTGTGAGCGGAAGCTGGAAGAAGTAATGGTAGCTCACGTCCTTTTCAGTTTGCCCCTTCTGTTATGGCACCTCTGCCTATGAGTAGTTTGGGGGTGAGATGATTGAGCCATATAGTCTTCACCAGCTGCATGTGGGCTACAGTCTCTACCCTAATGGTGAGAAAAGGGCATACTTTTTTTCTTATTACCTGCACCTGTAACATTAGAGCTTCAGCAGCACAGAGCTGGGAATGGGACAGACACTCCAGCATAAATGACTATAGCTCTATGAATGGGACTTTGAAGAGTCCTTGTGTTCTTAGCTTCATTTCCCTAGAGCAGAACTTCCCTGGCACTGAAGGGAGCAGGTACATGGGAGCACATTCAAGCACACAGGCTGCAGACTCCTGCTGTTCTTACTAACTTAGACAGATTTTCTTGAATAAATGCTTTTGGACTTTCTGCATTCCTTTAGATTAACTTTCAGAGATTTTAAATCATTATGTTTTTAAAAATTATCATCAGTTAAATGACTTTTTTCATTAAGGAGAGCACCTACCAATTTCCTCATAGAGGAATTCTGGAATTCTCACTTAATTGCTATTTTACCAGCTTAGTTTTATTGTAAGTAATAGTATCTGTGAAATCATGGATTAATATGCTAGCTATTTATTTTAATACCTCTTTACTCTCAGTGTTCACTGGACCTAATTTTTGTAGAGCTTCTTTTTTTTTGTGTGTAGCTCTATTTGTAGCTATTTCTATTTTTTGCTTTTAAAATTATTTTCTATAAATCTTCCAGAGTACATACACAAATCATATATATTTTTTAAAAATAATGCTCCTTTTGTTTTATAATTACCAAGTAGGTTTGTTGGAACCTTTAAAAAAACTAAAATATATAATGAAACCTTAGTGATCTTATTTTTCTTGTTATCTTGAAGATTTTTCATCATCTTAGAAATTATTTCATTACTATTCATTCTCAATCATAATAAAAGAGACCAAATTAATAAGAAAACAAAAAGACTAATGGTATCATCTGGATATAAAAGTGAAATGAGGCATTATGATTTTATTATCCTTTGGCTCTATTTTTATGTTGTTCCAAGAATTTGGTCACATGTCAAAAGACATAAAAGCATACAAGAAACATTCTCTTTGTAGTCCATGCTTAATTTTCATTAAACACAATTGAAAATTCAGAATTTTTTCAGTTCTCACTCATTATGGCAAAAAGAATAAAAGCTACAGAGGAATACAATTCACAAGTCCTGGACAAATGAGAAGAAAAATGCAAAGAGATAGCAGAAATTCATATTCTAAATGTGATAGGCAGATTGATTGTATAGTATTAGCAGCACACCTCTTCAGATGACAAAAATCCTAGCTGGATAGTGGAAAGCAGCTTTACTCCAAATTTCAATAAAAATATAAACACAGCAAATAATTTTATTCTGTGTTTTCCTAGTACAGATGGCTGAATGGATGAATGAATGGGCAGAACAATCTGAAGTGGACAATACAGTGTGAGTCCAGTTAATTGCTTATCAACTATCATATATGAATCTGAAACATACCCATTTTGTAAACACTTCCAGATTTCAAATATTATCCTTTAACACTCAAATATGTCCAATTGGTGGCTTGCAAGCCACTTGACCTCTTTTTGTAATGTTATAAAAATAAAAGATGTCATATAACTTTTATACATTAAATGTTTTGCATATTTTTTTATATGTGATCCAAGACAACTCTTCACTCAGTTTAGCCCACACAAACTAAAAGGTTGGACATGCCTGCTAGAAGAGAGATGTGCTAGGATGCCTCAGGTAGTTTTGGGACTAGGTTTGGCCTCATGCTTTTTAGTGGTATAAAACGGACAAAAGCATTGCTCTGATGAATCCTGATTTCTGCACCTATAAGGAGAGGGTAGCAGAACTTGCTCTTCAGAGTTAGCATCATAGGTAGTGAAGAAAATAAGGCAATAAGCATATTTACTAGGATGCAGTATATGCTGAATGAATGTTTGCTTCTTTCTCTTTTGTGTTAATACTTTGGTGGACAGGATGTATTATGCAAATGGATAAGTTATGACCAGTGATTATGACTGTAGATAAATCTGTGCTTCTCAAAATTTAAAATAGAGGGATACAACTGTGTGTGTAAGACTGTGTGTGTGCAAGGCATATAACAAATAAATCTTAGTGGGAAAACCAGATGAAGAGTATGTATGGAAGAAAGAGAAGTGGAAAGGTTATATTCTTGGAATATTATATAAATCTCCAAGCCAGATAAAAGTTTTGATGCATTCTCTTAATAATTAGTGTGGACTAATAGAGACATGAGATTCACTTTCGTGCACTTTAGTGTTTCAGATATATGTTGGGGGTTGTTTTGTTTTGTCATTAACACAAGGTATTTGATTATTTAGTGGCGTTCCCTGTTGACAATTTCATTTCTCTGGTGAAAATGAAACCAAAAGGATGGATTGCTATATTGCTCATAATCCTGATCAAAAATGCAGAACAGTGATTTTAAAGAAGAATGGGAACCTGAGAGGAGATTCATTATATCTCCTGGGGCTTTATTAATTTTAGAGAAAAAAAAGGTAAATGCAATCAGGTAAATCCTCTGGGTCATCTGAAGTAATACTTTATAACATTCAGGAAAAATATGTCAAAAATATCCAGTGGTATAAGGAATCGCTACAATTTTCTTGGAGAGCAAGTGGGCAATATGTAATACATTATTTGGCACCACAAATCTATCCCTGGGAATTCTGAGATTAAAACATTCAACTGGAGTTCAAAATAAAGCCCAACTTACAAGAGTCAACATTTTCACTACAGGTGACCACCCAGTCAAAAACTTCGTCTAAAATAAATTACTTTATCTTGCTTCCTGCTTTCTTTACTGCATTCTAGTTCCACAAGGACAGGGGTAAGCAGAGTTATCCTGTAAGAAATCAATGGTGCTTTAGGCCATAGGATGTTGCAATTTCTCAAATCTATGGTTGTAGCATGAAACCAAATATACAAATGAATAAGCATGGCTGTGTTCTAACACACTGAAATTTTAATTTCCTATACTTTTCACATGTCAAGGAACATTTAAAATGTGTTTCCAATTATTTTTTTGAAAGTAAAACCCATTACTAGCTGATACAGCATACAAAAACAGGTGGTGAGTAAAATCTGGCCTATACATAGTTTGCTGGCCCCTGACCTAGGTAAGATGTGCTTGTTGCATGTGGTAGAGGAGGAGTCTATGAGGGTGGAGCCCTCATAGGCTTATTCTTTTATTCTTATTCTTTTCTACTGCAGAGGTAGGCCTGGACTTTTCTGACTTTGGCCATAATAAATGAGTGTTCTCTGTCTATTTGTCCCTTTCAGACGTCAGTTGTGACTTGTCATATTTGTTTTTGAGCAAGACATATTTGTCTGGTCACACATCCTGTCCTGTCCAACCAAGTATTATTGATACCAAAGGGAAAGGAAGGAAGAAATGAGTTTCTGTCTTAGTCTGCTTCTGCTGCTATAATAAATTTCCACAGGCTGGGTACTTTATAAACAAGAGAAATCTGTTTCTTTCATTTTGGAGGCTGGAAAACCAGAATGCAGTGCCAGCAGACTTACTGTCTGCTGAGGGCTGCTCTCTGCTTCCTAGATGGAATCTTGATGCTGCACTTTCTAGAGGACAATACTGGGTCCTCACATGGTAGAAAAGACAGACAGATGGACCCATCATCTCCACAAGTCCTCTCATAGGTCTCATAAGTCAAGTCCATCCATGAGGTTGGAGCTTTCATGGTCTAACCACCTCCTAAAAGCCTCACTTCTTAGCAGTGTGCATTAGAATTAGGTTTCCACATGAAGTTTAAAGGAGACATAAACATACAAACCACAGCCATCGTCTCTATAAATAGAAAAGTATTGGAGTTTTCTGAAAGGGATTGGTAAATTTTGTTTCTAACAACAGAGCCTTGTAAACTTGATGGATTCAAAGTCGACTGAAAATCAAGCAGACGCCACAGACAGGCAGAACAGGTGCCTGTAGGGAAGGCAGCATCTGGCACAACTCAAACAACTGCACCTTTAATGCAGTTTTGTATCACACACTCCCAGGACCCCCTCTGAATCCCTCCTGCACAGGGAGTGCTATTTTCCAGGTTAACCAATGCACAGGGCTTCTCAAGTGCACTTCTTTGTTCTTAGCCAGAGCCTATGGGCTCTCTCCATTTCAGAGAATGGCAAATTGAGGCAGAAAAGGATCTTTAGAATCAGAAAATCAAGGCCCCCAAAGCCTGACTCACTCCAAAGCCCAATTCACTGCTGAAGTTTCTTCCATGGGAAAATGATGGTCAGAACAAGGAGAGAATTTAAACAATGTGATGGTCAAGGTTAACTAAGGCAGAGTGCCTCCCCAACTTTAACTCACATTCTCGTCACCTGAGGACTTTGTTTGAATAAATAATTTGTATGTGTATTACTTACCCAGCTTGGGTTTCTATAATGAAATATCATAGACTGAGTAGCTTAAATAATAGAAAGTTATTTCTGACAGCTCTAGGGGCTGGAAAGTTCCAGATCAACATGTTGTTCAAATCAGTTTCTGGCAAGGCCTTCCCTCCAGCTGCCTTCTCTCTGTGTGTTCAAATGACTTCTTTTTGGTACTTGTTTTCTAAGAAAGAAAGCAAGAGTGCAAGACAGAGAGCTCTCTGGTGTCTCTTTATACAGATATGAGTCCTATCTGATCCGGGCCCATGCCTTTGTCCTCATCTACTTCACTTGATCTTAACTACTACTTACAGGCTGTTTCCACACACACACCGTCACACTGGAGGGTTAGCTTCAACATGTGAAGATGGGAAGGAGATAGTTCAGCCTGCAGTTGTAGATGTGGGTGTGGACTGAGATTTTAACAAGGTCTTAGTGATATGGATGCTGCTGGGTATCCGGGAACTAAAGTCAAAAGCCCTAGGTTCTGCATCAGGACTGAGTGATCCTGTGCACTGATGAGGACAACACATGGCTGATAATGTCAATAAGACCTGCTCAGAAAGACGCTGATGACAATATCAGCACTGCATCATACTTATATGTAATATATAAGACATGATGGTAGCCAATTCTCCAAGAAATGATCCCATATGAAGCCACTTTGAGCTGCTTTTGGATATCTGGACCTTCTCGTAGACATGTGAAATGTCCCAGAGTGAATGCGCCATACTTCCAAATCTGAAAGTCTGTTAGCAAAGTCGCTTTCTGCAGAACATTATTACAAGTTCATTTCCAGCTAATGCAAAGAGACAAAAACACTATAACACGAGAATAATTATATTAACACACAGACAGGAAAGAAAGCCTCATTTAAATTTCCAAATTGGTACTTTTATTAAATCTGTAGAGATAGGGGCAGCTTAAAAAAAGATTCCAAAATAGGCCATTTTGCCATTATTTTATTTGGACTATAAATGAGCATCACCAGTCAAGAGAAATAGGAATTGACTTTACAAAAATTTTGCATAAAATTATTTTTAAAAAGTAAAAGAGAAAAAAGAACCTCTGCAGAAATGCCATTTGACAGTTTGCTTCAAATGAGACTTACTAATTCCAGGTCTAGGAATGGCAGTTTTCTCTAGCGATTATGTCAGTGGTTCTCCACTGATTATGCCAAAACTATTTCGGATGTGTATGCCTTTATTTTCCTTGAGCATGAACTGGGTTCTCATTTGGAGCTGAGGCCAGGCCACAAGGTCCCTATTCAATTACCACTGATATATAAACTCAAAATAGAGTTTTGGATGTTTCTAATGTAAATTATGTAATTTTCTTCAATTTAATTTTACTGAAAAGTAGCAACCACAAAAATAGTTACCTGATCTCCCATGGCTTGAAGTTGGGAGAATCTTTTCTGGGATAATGCAGAAGCATTCTGAGACCATTTACAGGGCAAGAAGGATCAACCTGAGGTCTCTAGAATGTAAACACTCCTGGGAGCCTAGAATGATATCATAGCCTCTCAACCCTTTGTTTTTATGGTGTCAAACGGTGCCCAAGAAATGTTAGATTGAAATCTGCTATCAACATTCAAATGCTATCAACATTTCAATCAGTTTAAAACTCATCAAGATCTAAGTTAATTTGGCCCCATTCAGTGTTTCACATTAGAGCAAATACATTTTGTTTGCATCAAAGTGAAACTCAAGATGGCCTAAGTAGAGGCATGGGGCAGAAGAGATCCTTCTCTTCCTGGTTCTTTTATTTTGGTTTCCAAGTGAATATTATTATTGATCTGCTGCTTTTCCTAGAAGCTATACAGGACTTGGAGAAAAGCCAGAGTGTTTGCTACCAGATTTGTTTAAAAGAGTTATCTAAAGGTTAAGAGATCTTCACAAGCAATTCTTTTGATTCCTAAGAGCTGAATTTCTTGGTGATGTGTTGCTAGAATTTTAGGTTGCAGGGTCAGGAAGAGAACAAGGACAAAGTAGACATAAATTGAACTAAAATGTTAAACTTGTATTTAAAATAGTCACTGAGCTACCACTGAAACTGTGTTTAAATACTTCAGGGACAAGTCTCTTGAGAAGTTCACTAGTTTTCTAAGTAGGGCATTTGAGCTGAAAGATGGAGAGGAAAAGCTGACCTTGCTTATCTCTCTAACTCTTCACTCTAGTCCCAGTTGGTGAGAATGACAGTCCCTCTGAATTGTAGTCAGAGGAGGGTTGGAGAAGCTAGGACCTTCTTCCTCACTCTAGGGCTTGGGTTGGGCTTTCCTGGGGTTAGCTATAGTAAATGTTTACATTTTTACTTACTTGTCACCTTGAGATGTGAGAAGCCATCTTCAGTCCTGAGCTAGTGACATGGGAATTTGAGGTGAGCAGGGGTACACGGAATTTGAAATGAGCAGGGGCACATTCGCTTTTATACTGAGTATAATGCTTCATACTTCTGGCATCTCCAACTTCCTATATTCAAAAGTGAACTTGTCTTCTGCTGTGGTTTGAATCTTGAATGTCCCTCAAAGGCCTATATGTTAAAGACTTGGTCCTAGTCCATGGCATTACTGGGGAGGTGGTAGAACCTAAAGGAGGTGAGGCCTAGTGGGAGAAAGCTAAGTTATTGGGGGCATGCTCTTGCAGGAGTCACTGGCACCCTGGACCCTTCCTGTTTCTCATTACTCTCCCAGTCCCATGAGGTGAGCAGCCCTCTCCACCACATGTTCCTACTGTAAAGTACTGTGTCACTGCAGCCCAAAGCAGCAGGGTCAGGTGGCTAAGGACTGAAAGTATACATGAAGATAAAGACCTTTTTACAAGCTGATTTCAAGTATTTTGTCACAGTGATGGAAACTGACTAATATACCTTCTCTTCCAACTTATTCTTTTTATTATATTTTCTCTTAGTGAATTAGTTTTTATCTAGCTAACCAAACTGAACTTCTTTCTCCTATTCAATTTTTCTCACTTCTTGTATTCTACTTACAGGTGTCATGATCACTCCACTTTTATAACAGCTGTTGGAGCCAAATCTTCCCTTTGATCCTGCAGTTTCTGTATTTCAGGTTTTCATTGCATTGTTGCAGAATTAGTTCCAAACACTACCTAGACCATTCTTTTTTCTTATCAGCTAGATAATGTTAAATTTTTGTTAGAATTTGTTGTCCAAGAGGTAATTTAAAGAGTGTTTTTTAATTTTCAAGTAATCACAAGTTTGGTAATTATAGTATTTGTTGATTTATAATATCACTGGATAAGAGGCTAAACCTATAAAATTACTCTTTTTTATTCCTTTTGATAAGTGATACTTAAGCTTGATCAGTTTTCATTAATAATTCTTTATTTTTAATGAGTGCTACTTCAGTATCCTTTACATTTTAGTATTTAAGATATTGAGTAACTAAGGTATTTCTATCATAACTGTAATATTTTTCCCACCGTGGTTTGGATGTCAAATGTTACTCCAAAGTCCTGTGATTTAAAAGGTTGGTCCCAGAATTCTGGTATTGGGAAGTTACATAATTTTAAGAAATAGAGTCTAATAAAAGTCTTAGGACATTGGGTATATGACCTTAAGGTGAATTATAGAATTCTGGCTGTCTCTGTCTCTCTGTCTCTGTCTCTCTTTCTCTCTCTCATCTCTATGTCTCTCTCTCCTCTCTGTGGGTGTCTTCTCTTTCCTTTTAGGGAATATTTTTAACATTTTTTCTAATATTTTCTTATTATTTTTCAAGGTGCTATTAGTACATGTATTTTGGTATTCTCATTACTAATATGGTGGAGCCTTTGGATTCATTCTCTAATTCTTTCTCTTTTCCCACATGATTTTATATTTTTCAGGACTGGTTCTTTGTCTTGAGATATTTCTTTAACTCAGTCTCCTGGAACATGAATTCTATTCTCAGCAGCAAGCATTCATTTTTTCAATTTGTCTATTGAATTTTTAAAATTCAGAAATATCATTCCTAGTTCCAAAGCCTTTTCTGTGTTCTAATTATATCTTTGTTTTAATTACTTTTATTAATGTCTGCTCTGTCTTTCCATTAGCTCTACTATAAATGTAGCTGCCAGCTCTAGTTGCTCAGCCTGGTCTTTTACCCGCTGATTACAGATATCCCTTAAGTCAGTTGTAATTTTTCATTGTTTTTTTATTAACTATTCATTTTTGTGCATTCCCTTAATGCCTACAAAACCAGCCTATCAGACAGCCAGGGCCAGGAGCAAGGCAGTGTCTGCTCTATAGGCTGGAAGCCAGTAAGCAGGTAGATGATTGCCCATCTGCTGAGATGATGACTGAACCCTTTCTAACAGATCAGACTAAAACTCAAAACAGCTCATTTCCAAACCCCCATTTAGGCCTAAGAGGGTGACTAGTCAATATGACCTGGTGACCTCTTCAAACTCTACATGCTGCAGTCACGAAGGACATAGCTCCCTTCTAAAGGGACAGACAAATGGTCTCCATAAGAGAGCAGAGGAAGAGTGGACTTTCACTCTGAGGAAAGAAAAGGTTCCCTCTCTGTTGCTGCCTGTCAGGACTTGCAGGGTACAGTGGAACCAGAGGTCCCCAGTCTGTTTTCCCCTTGCTGTGTCCTCTGCTTCTAATCTCACTTTTGTTAACTCAAGTGAAGGAATTAAAAATGACAAAAGACGGGGCCTTACTTTCTTTTTGAAGGTTTCCTTCTCAGATTTCAGGTTCTCTTTAAGTGCAGGTATGTGCAAGGTCCAAACCCCAAGGCTTTTGAACTGAGCTCTCTTTAGGCTGGGTTCCCCACACCAGGCTCTCAATTCCATGTATCTCCAAAGCCACACCAAAAGCTCCCCTTCTGTGTCTGTGTCTGTGTGTACATTCCTCTCAGTTGTGTATACATTCCTTGCCACTTTCCCAATCTCTGACTTTTGGAATCCTCATTCTCTACTTCAGATGTGGTCTTTTACAAGAGGAAGATCATTTTGGATTTATTCCTCCCTGTTCAGTGACTTCATAATTCCCATTTATCCCCTACTGGCAGCATGTCACTTAAACTGCCTTTTCTTTGGTTATCTGTGTACCTGTCTTCCTCTCCTATCCAGACTCAAAATGAAGGTAGGTTCAAAGTGTCATTTTACCTCTTCCTACTGTGTCATGTATGAAATGGGTGTTCAGTCTTTGTAATGCTGAATTGACACTGGAAAGCAATCACACTGGTCATTGGTGGACCAATTCTGAGCTTTTCTTATAAGTGGGAGGTAGGGCAAGAATTTCCAGCTAGAATTTCATTGGAGGAAACAAGAATTTATGAGCTTTCCCCTTCAGGAAAGGCCTATGGACGTCACAGGAAGAATTTACAATTATTTTCCCTAACCCATGGTGATATTGTTGAGAGAGGAATTGGGTATAGAATAATAGGGGCTGTGGTTGGTCAAAGCAACTGAACTTCAAGTAAAGGCTCCTCCTCCTCCCAGTTCCTCCCAGCTCCCAGAGCATAGTGATTAGTAAAGTAGATGATGACTAGCTTAAGAAATATCCTTCCCAGAAATTTGTTTTTCAAGGACCTGTCACACATGGGCCTTTGAAGAGATGAATTCTGAGGGTAAAATGCCCTAGCACTTGAAAATTTAAAAAGACCCACTGTGTTAAGAGGTACAGTTCTAGAGGATGCTTGCACTTTCAAAGGTAATCAATAAAGCATGGCTAAAGAAAGAGCAAAACAAGGGATTTGTCTATACTTATCCTTGGCCTAGTGCAATCTTAATTATTTTCTGCTTAAGGACTCCTTGAAATATCTGGGTTCATGGTGCTATTTCCCTATTCTTGCTCTGGAAGTCATACTGGAGTTCTGAAAAGTACAGAGTGGTATTATTAACTCTGCATGCGCATGTGTGCTTGCATGGTAAAGGTGTGCTAGCATGTTCAAAAGTCCTTTCTTGAATGAAAAAATACTATGTCCCTTCTCGGTGCAGGGCTATTGCCCCCTTTAGAAATCCTATTAAGCATCTTGTCACTTTAAATAGACCACTTAAAACCAAGGGTCAGTGCCTTGCCCAGGGCCAAACAGCAAAAGTTCTTGAAAAATGTGCTGAAAATGGAACAGTCAGTATTCGATGGAAAGGCAGAGATTCAATCTGAGCTGTTGTTTCAGCTTTCACATCATTTGTTTTTTCAATTGCTTTCCAATTTCTCTTTTCCTATTCACAATCCTTTGTAAGACAGTGTGTGTTTGTGTCAATGTGTAATGTGTATGAGAGTATAAGCCTTTATATCTAGATATGTGTGTATGTGCAATTATCTGTATATATGTGTGGTTATGTGGAACTGGTGTGCATGGTATACGTATACAGATCAGATACCCATGGCATGTTACCGACCAAGCCAATACTTCATTGGAGCTATACTGAAAAGACCCAACTTGCTTGAATTTATTCCCTGAGTCTTACAGCATTTCTGGAGAAGGACGGTCACAGGGTGAACAAGAGATAGCTATTTTAGTTGGATAGCATATTGTTAGAGTGACACTTGCTTCTTCCTTTCAGTCTAAGAGGCAGGGGAGATATGGAGCAAAAGAGCAGAAAGGGATATTGAAAGAAGTAAAGATATGGGTTGGGGATTTAGCTCAGTGGCTTAAGCGCCTGCCTGGCAAGTGTGAGGTAGTGAGTTTGATCCCTAGTACCAAAGGAAAAAAAAAAAAGTAAGGATGCAGAGCTGGGGGAAAAAGGGCTACTTTTGAGAGAAAAGGCAAGTCTTCTACTGGGTGAAGAAATTCTTTTCAAACTGAAGAAACCTCTGTCACTGGTCTTAGGGGAGTAGCAATGGAGCAACAAACTAAAATATCCCTTGTCATAGACTGAATCATGCCCCTCCCCCAATTCATGTGATAAATCCCTAACCCTCAGGATGACTATATTTGGATAGGATGTGTAGGAGGTAATTTCAGGTAAATGAGGTCATGTAAGTGGGATACTAACTCAATAGGATTGGTTATCCTAAAAGGAGAGACAGAGACAGAGAGAGAATGAGAGAGGCTCTTTATGTGCATACTCCAAGGGAACCCACCTGACCCCACCCACCCACCCCCAATAGAATCTCAGCCTTCCAGCCTCCAGACCTGACACAAAGGTCCATGGCTTAAGCTGCTCTGTCCATGGTACTTTGTTATGGCAGCTCCAGTAGACTAGGACACCTACTGAAGACTTCCAGTATAGCCAGAGACTAAAGGAAGAGAAGCCTGCGAGGCCCAGAGATCCTGACTTTGGGGAAACAGTGTCTCTCTTGATCTGAGAGTCACAGAGCCTGGGACAATGTGAGGCTCTCAGAGGAAGGATTCTGATTCTTGATTCTGATTATAAGAGCTGTGTTATATGCATTCTGGTCCCCTTAGCTCTTAGCCCTTTCAAGGAGCAGCAGAACCAGAGAATGTTTAGCACCATAAAGTATTTTCCTTTCTTCTGAAAAATCTGCATAAAATTATAATTTATTATTTCTTCTTTCCACATCTGCTCTTTAGCCTTTGTTGTGAGGGTATTTGATATTTGAATAAGGATTCAGTCTTTGGAGCCAGATGCCTCATCATTTACTAGTATCATGGCTTAGGACAGTTTATTTTCACAATCTGTGTCTCAGCCTCTTATTTGCAAAGTGAAGATAATAATATTACTGACCTCATAGATTTGTGGAGAATCAAGAAAGCTCATATATAAAAATCAAACTTAGTAATAGTAAATGTGTCGGCCCTTTTTTGCTGCTCTCTCTTGAGTTCAGCAGTAGGGCACCCATAGGTGTTCCTGGAGCAGATGGAGGGACACCTGAGCTGAGGGGCACATGTCCAAAGGAAATTATTTGTCCATTGCATTGGGAGAATGAGACAGGATCAAGTGAAGTTGGGGTGGTGGGGTTGGTGGTAGAAGCTGAGGGCTTCATATCCATTGTCTTCTGTTTCTTCAAGGAAGTGTGAAACAAAGGCCTCAGCTGGTGGGGGTGGGGTGCAGGAGCTGTGCAGGTTTGGGAGGGTTGCAGAAGGAATGAATCAGATGTCTAATAGAATGGGAAGATGAACCTTCTAGAGAAACTGAGTAAGCCTACTAAGTAATATTGAGTGCCAATTTGAGACTTGAGATCATGAATTTAAAGTGAAAACAAAGGCTTGATTATTTTCACAAATTTGTTCCAACTTCCAGTGGCCAAAGAGCCAGCAGGAGGAAGGCACAGAGCCACTCTCTAATAGGTGGTCTTTGTTTGAGGGATGGTCCTCATGCTGCGATCTGAAACCTGCTTTTGTACATGATGATTGTGCCAATTTTTCTCATAACACACGTTAAATGATGAAGGGAAATATATTGGAGTTCTCACCTTGTTGCAGCTTCATTTTCATTTCCTCCTCCCTTTCCCTTGAGATTACATCTATAAACTGCCAGTTTATGGTAATTTAATTTGTGGAATGCTTTGGACAACGAAGATCTTTTGAAAAAGGAAGGGAACTGAGAGATGTAGAGGGGAAAGCAGGAAGCAAAAGGGATAATAAAAGAATTAAGATGTGTTATATACATTACCAACTCTCCACAATGAGTGTAATCATTACGTATTACAACATAGACCAATACAAAGAAAAAAGAAGAGGAAAAAATCACGTTTTCTTAGTTTATGTGACTGTGAATGCTATATTTTCTTTTCGTTACCCTACTGGGGTCTTATTTTTCCCCAGAATGACAAAGGCACAAGACAATAATGAAAGCTGGTACTATACTTACAGAGCATTCACCATGTATCAGCACTGTTGTAAGTGATTTACATTTATGAATACATTCACTTCTCACAACAATCCTATTCTACAGACAGGGCACAGAGAGAACTTATGCAAGTTGCACAAGGTCACACAGTGCATAAATACCAGAGCTAGGATTCAACTGAGGCCACCTTTCTTTAGAGTCCATACTTGGTAGCTCTATTCTTTCACACTTGAAAATAAAATGAAACATCACTGTCATTCAAAATACTTTCTGAGAAAACTGTGCCATCTCCTTCCCTTCTTATCAGTTTATATTTAGCTCTTTCTTCCCTATACCAGGATCATTTATCCATCTATCCACCCATCCATTTATCCATCCATCCATCCATCCATCCATCCATCCATCCATACATCCATCCGTCCATCTGTCCATCCGTCCTGCCATTCATCCATCCTGTCAGCCAGGCACCTGTCCTATTTTAGCATAAGTGAGGCCAAGGTGGCCAAAATGTCTCTTGTATTTCCAGAACTCATGGTCTAGCTGTCCATCCAGACCAATCATGGAAAAGTACAACAAAGGATACAGGCATACCCCCATAAGCACAAGGTCCTATGAAAAGCAGATTGGACTGATTGATAATGCTGAATTTATTTCAGCCTCTGTCAGAATCTTTTAGTCCTTGCATAGATGCCAGCTACTGTGGTTGTGCTGGAGAAATATTGTGGCAACAAGAGGCCAAGGACTCTAGTCATTGTGCCCTTGGATATCCTGAAATGGGGAGTACAGAATGCTGGGAACTGGAGGTGATATCCTGAGTTCATTTTATGCAATTTTAATTTGTCTTTTTGTTCAAATGTCTACAGTTCCAAGATTTAGCCAGATGGGGTCATGTCTCGGGTGTGCTCCTTGTGATGGAAAAAACTGGCTGACCAGAAAGTGGGCAGGCTCTAGATCAGCTGTGGTGAACCAATGACACTTGGATTATTTGTTTTTCTTCTAAGAGAAAAGATATTAATGTATGAGCTGTTTTTTCTGAACTAAAAGCTCAGTATTCAGGTTAAATTGGGGTGTTTGCAGTTTGTGATAACTTAGGTGGGTTGGGGTTGAAGTTTGGGCACTTGTCTTTGAAAGGTTTACCATCATTGAACTAGATCCAGTCTGCAACCAGCCATTTACTGGCTGTGTGGCCTGTGTATGACATTTAAACTTTCTAAGCTGCAGATTTTTAATTTATAACATGGACAAAGCAACACCTTCCTTATAGGGATAGTAAAGATTAGCAGTGAGTTTGTAAAGGTCTCAGTAAATAGACATCAACCTAAAGCCACCATTTTTTATTATTCAGAGTTAAGCATGACAGTTGAACACGATGACAGTCTTCCTTAGTTCCTTTCTTGCTGGAGCAGTCACCTATCTCTTATTTCTATCTCACATTGGGAATAGTTAGAAAGGCTGAAAATGCCATAAAAATATAACTTATTATACTCATTTGTTGTCTTTATACAGCTACTACTGGATGGTTCTTAAGAAATTATATTATTGTTTGATGGCTATTCTGTTACTCTATATAGGTATTTATAGCTGTTATTACTTAACACTGTGGTGAAAACAAAGGTAAAGGAAATACATGCCTGACAATTTCTACCTACCAAGCACTGTGCCAAGTAGTTTTATATATATTTATATATCAAAACCACCATGGAAGTTTTCTGGTAGAACTATCTACATTTTATTTTAGTTTCTTTTTTTAAAATCCTTTTTAAAGATTATTTAAGTTTATTGGTATAATTCAGGTAAACATAATGATCACATTCATTATAGGGAATTTGTACCTGTACATGGTATATCTTGATTCTTCTTTCTTTCCCTATTCCTATACCTTTGTTTCAAACCAAAAATGAGAAAAGAAGGATGAAATGAAAAGAAAGCTTTGTGAACGGGGAGGAGAGTGTCTCTAAATTTTAAAGCATAAGCAACAAGGCTCAGAGAAGTTGGGCCACTTGTTCAGGACCACACAGCCAATGAATATCCCAGCACCTAGCCTAGGCCCTGTGCTCTGTTCCTGTGTGGCCTCCAAAACAGATATTGTGGTGTCAGCTGTTTAACAGGTAGAGTAGCAAACCTGAAGAAGTTTAAAATTTATTCAGAGTCACAGAGCTATTGAAGAGGAGGCCCACAGCATAACCTCGTTTTCCTGATGTTTAATCCAGTTTTTCTCCTTTCCTTGGGCCCCTGGTTAAGAGCACAACGTACTCACTGTCAGAGAAGGGAGCTACAAATACAGAAAGAAAAAAAAGATCAGAATGAGCCCTTTGGTGCTGGGCTGGAATTTAAGGTGTCCATATATACACAAGGTATTGATACATACAGATTTTTCTATCTCTCTCTTTATGCTTCTCTCTCCCCTCAGTGTTCCTTTTTCTACTAAGAGGATCATTCAAAGCAGCGACAAGCAAAACCCAACACCAGTCTTGGTTTCTAAATATAATTCTCCATGAGGAGAAAGCAGGGGGCCTAAGAAAAAATGTTGGCTTCCAGGGCTGGAGCAAGGAAGGTACAAGTTGATCCTGAAATATCTTATTTCTTCAATTGGCAAAACAGTGCTCCAAAATGATGATAACGTGTCGAGGACAGGGAGGCTGATGAGTTTCCGAATGGCTAAATCGAAGACCATTTAAACATAAGAATAAATAGGGGTAGTAATGAATTATAATACATTGAATGAAATAGAAAAACCACGTCTATGCTAATATAATTAAATGAATGACTTGAAAACTGATGAGGACTGGGGTATTTACGTAGCTCCAAAGTACCTTCCCACAAAATGCCTATTAATTATGAGGGCTAGAAAGGGTAACAGCAGACAAACCTGACTGATACCATCTTAAATGACCAAAACGAAGACCACCAATTAGAGGACGCATCCAAAACACAGCCAGCTGAGATGCAGGTAAACCCAACACAGGACTCTGAGCAGCAGCCTTCTGAATTAAATGGTATCACTGACTGAAATGGGAACAATGGAAGGATTTCGGTGGCTGCATTGTGGTTGTGTGAGCGGATTTGGGTTTGTGAGAATTATACACTATTGCATTTTTAAGGTGATGGAATAACAGTTGAACAGCTCCTCATTATTCAAGAAGAAAAAGACTTTGTATCATACTTGAAATTCTTTAAAAATTTGATTTTTTTAAAGATAAAATGTAACCCCCCAGTCAATAAGAATTTCAAAAACAGTATAAAGAAGAACCCAGGTGCTGCCTGCAGAAGGTGTAGTAAACACAGGCTTTGAATTTGATAATGTTGCCACTTACTAGCTGTATGTCTTTGGCTTACATTATTACTTTCCTGGTCTGTGACACAGGAATAATAACACCACCAACATGGGATCGTTATGAATTTAAATGAGTTGGCAACCACACAGTACTTAATAGCAAATGTTCGTATAGTGCTAAGTAGTGTCTTTTGTTTTAACTTATTTATTTTTGAGACAAGCCCTTGCTATATAGTTCAGGCTGGCCTTGAACTTGTGGTGATCCTCCTGCCTCAGCTTACTGAGTGCTAGGATTATAGATGTGAACCACTGCACCCAGCTTGTTGGTCGTTTTTATTACATTGAGCCAACAATATTATTCTATGTTATCTATTTTCCTGTTGAGTATATGCTAAGGAATAAGGTCTGGTGTGTCCTTCTGCCTACTTTAGAAGGATATCATTTAGCTAAAAGGATTTGATAAATAGTCCATCCTCCAGGCGGATGTCCATGGACTTTATAGATAAAGTCTAAAATAGTGTGTGTGTGTGTGTGTGTGTGTGTGTGTACCTTGAATGTAAACTTAGTTTTGATATATTTGGGACCATATGATTCTTAGTTAAATTTGTTTTTTTAAATTTCTGACTATACATAGTCATTGTACCAGGTCAAAATACTGCGTTAGAAATAATCCAGACATTAGGGAGAAGAAAAAGTGATTATCTCATTCATAAAATATTTCTTAAGCAGTTTAAAAATATACATGCATGGTCTATTACAAAAGATTAAATTATATACACTACTAAGAGTGGCTAATTCAATTAAAAGTGCAAAATTTTAAAGAGCACTTAACGTTCAGGTTGGAAGAGAAATGCAGATAGTAATTTGATGTTGGTTTTGAATTTCTTTCTTCCTACACTTGGATGCTTAATGTCATGCTGCAAAACATGTTGTTTGAATTTGGGGCAGCAGGGGGGTAAGACTGCTATTTTGCAAGTCACTTTTTGATGTATACTTTTTTTTTTAGTACATCTCCACTAATCAAATTCAGTTTTCAAGAACCCTGAGTTCTTTTTTAGTTTGCTGAGGTTGACATGAGAGCAGATGGCCTCTGACAAAGTGTCTTTGCAACCTCGTATGACAGCCTTTTAAACTGTGATGTGAAAACACTTCGCACAGCTTACAGTGACCATTGCTAATGTGAAACCATGGGTCCCACCCCAAAGAAAAAGAAAAAGGGGTGCTCATCTCTAATGTTGACTCAAGGGTGCACGCCACCTAAATGTGTCCCTTCCATATGAAAGAGCCATGATGGCTCTTTTCTCCCCAAAACAGTGAATTTTTGAGGACCTTCAAGATTCTGTTTATATCAGTGACATAATGGTGTCAGCTTTTTGAAGGAAGAAAGAACAGGCAGCAACTGGTATTATATCATTAAAGTGCCCAAGAATCAATTACATCCTTGCTGAGACAAGAGGCAATTTTCCCATTTAAACTTCACAGATATATGGACCGGCAAATTATCATTGGGTTGTTGCTTCTTTTATTATAATTAACAATTAAAAAGACCATGTTATAATGTAATTAGCTGTTTACTAGCTGTTATTGGCACAGGTTGTGGCAGAGACTTTATTTTTTAAGGATATGAACTACTAAAAAGTATTTTAATCAACCTTTTTATATTCAGTTACTAGTGTGGAACCATTTTAGTCCTTCACAATTAAGCAACTGGAAATTTCCAGGCAGATTGGGGCACATAACAAACATGCTATGGAAACCTATCAGTTTCCTTTCTTCAAATACACAGTTCAGAGTTTACTGATTCTCCATTTTCTTCCCTTTTTGTTTCCTGTCCCTTTTGTTCCTGTTTATCCTTGAATAAATTCTTTTATCTCATTGTCAGCTTATATGTCTAACATTTTCAAATATATATGCATTGGCAGCATGCATGAGAAACTATTTTTACTCAGGATGAAGTAGACATTTTGTAATCACCAAATTCCATACTGGAAAAAGTCCCTAGAAATGGAAATCACTAAGGGTACTAATATATAACTCTTCATAATGATAAAGATAATACACACAGGCTGCTTTCTGTGTCAGGCGCTGTTTTAACTGCGCACCTAATGTATCATGCATACTGACCGCATATCAATAATTTAATCCTCCCAAGGACTCTTGGGAGGAGGTAGATTCCACTATAGTCCTCAGTTTACAATCCCAACTTTCTATTATAATACCCCCAATACTAGAGGTGCAAGGAGGCTAAATAATTGGGTCATGGCTACAGGATGTGCAAATGGCAGAGCTGGAGTCACATGCAAGCAGCCAGCTCTGGAGCTCATGACATTACAGTCCACTAGCAATTATGAAGCACTGTCATGATTAGCAAAGCAAGGCTGATTTTGTTTTTTAAAAAGCAGTCCAGAAGAATAAGTAAAGTAAGTTTGAGAAGTTATTTTTGTCAGCTCTGACTGGCAAGCAGCATGGGTGGGATTCCTGAGGAATGTTCCATCTGATTACTCTGTGCCCCGCTAAAACATGATGTGGGTTAGATGCCCTGAAAACAGTCATGAAGATGACATCAACATTTATGCTCGTGTGACACATTCATGCAAGTAACAGATTACTGAAGTCACCCTAGAGTCTCAGACTCTAAACCTAAGAAATGGTACCACTGTATTTTGTCATATAAAAGGAACTACTGAGATAATCACCAAAGCAAACAGATAGGCAAATGTGCGGAATTAAACTACTTCTTAAAGATATGAATATAAGCTCTCTGTGGCACGAGGCCACCATGTGTAGGAGTGTAGATGGCCTCTAATAATTATCAGTTAACATACTTCTTACTTTGTAATCTGTCTTTTCACAAAACAAGAGTTGGGGCAAGCTAAGATAAAAGGCTTTGAGCAAAGACAAGTCTTATTTGAAAGAAAAAAAGATGGGATAAAGGACACACAGAAAACAATGATTGTTAGAAAGCTTAGGACCAACACTGGTGCCACAATTGAGCCTGGCATTTTATACTAAAGGGTAGAAAGTGACCTTGGTGAAATGTGTCTTGTGTTCTGATAGTTCATCTTTTTCCCCTTATTCCCTGTCTACCTGCTAGCACTTAACGCTGCTATTTCTCCCAGGCCTGTCTCCTGGGGGCTCCTTCCCCCCAGGGCCTCAGCTAGCTGTCAGCGCAGCTCTCAGAAGCCACAAGCTGATAATTCTCAGGATTCCATCCTCCTGAAACAGTGGAGAAGAGAGCACTTGAAAAACATAGAAAGGCCTTAGGCGTGTTTGTCATTATGATAAATAGAATATTTAAAGCAGCAATACCTTTAAACTTTAAATCACACGGAACCTCTGGCATTTATGTCAGGTTATAAGGTAGGTTATGGTAGTTTTATGGTAGGTTATGTGTGATACTTGGGGTCAAGGTCTGACTTGGGACTCCCCAGTACATGTTTGCCTGGCAGTAGGAAGAAAAAGAAGTAGAGCAAGTAGGACAGATGGAAGGTGTCTTAAGTTACTTTTCTCTTTGCTGTGACAAAACACCCAACATGCACAAGTTAAGGGAGGAAAGATTTATCTAGCTCACAGCTTGTGGAGGTTTCAGCCCATAACTTCGGCTGGCTCCAAGCATGACAGAGGTGTAACAGTTCATGGCAGCAGAAAACAGTAAAAGCAATAAGCAAGAGGGAGACAAGCCCCTTTCTGTCCTTTACACTGCATCTAGGCCACTGGGACTAGAGCAGTGCCAATGCAATCAGTGGACTGATCCAGCTATTGCCTACACTTAATCCCAGCACTGTAGTAGGAATCAGTCACACACTATAGATTCAGCCACCTCTGAAGAAAATCCTCTGACTGCCCGAGGCTTTGGAGGGACATTTAGATACAAACTATAACAGAAGGCAAAACAATACTGAGTGCATTTACAAGGAGTGGAATGGAGAGGTAAGTCCACCCCTGGTACCTTTCTATCCATAGATTGGGAAGGTTTTCTGTGCAAGCATTTACTGAGTACCTGATGTGTGCCAGCACTGTGTTGGGTGCAGTGGAGGTGAGTTGGCTGTTGGTATCAACCACTAATGATCAACTTGTTGAGAACAGGGATATTTCTGGTTCACTGGATGGAACAGCAGAGCAGGTACAGCCTTGAGGTTATGTCTTCCACATTTGCCATTTTGCAGATGAGGAAACTGAGGCCCAAAAATTATATGGCTGCACTGGGCAATGAGTGACAGAGGTAGGAAGAGAAACCAGATGCTTTGATGTCCTGTCCATGCTGCACTTCAGTTTGTATGACAGGGCTTTGTCAGCTGGTAACACAGGCTACACCTAGGGAGGGGGCATTTTCACCCTTTTGGTGAAATTCAGGGTTACTGACTTCATCAGAACTTTTGGAGAATAGATTTAAAAAGAGTGGAGAGACAAGGCAGAAGGTGTCAGAGACTGGGGAATTGAGGTGCGTGCACTGACATCAAGTTTGCTGACTCACAGCATGCCTTATTAGCCATGAGCTCCTTCCTGTGTGAGCACCTCATGCTTGATTACTTAGGCATACAGGACAGAAACCTCTTCTGACAAAACGGAAGGGAGTACTGCCATTCTCAAGGAATCCTGAGTGTTACACACATTCTCACATACCCATTGTCTGCAGAGAGGCAGATGCCATAGCCTGGGTGCTACTGTGGAATCAGTGATGCTTACGGACAGGCAGGAAAGGTAGGAGTTAGAAGGGTTTTTCACATGGAGACCCTGCAATGAGGCAGGGCAAAGACAGCCCTGGCAGAGAGGGGGTGCTCTTGCAGAAGTCTCTCTGCTGAGCCCAGCTGAAGAGGTGAGGAAGCCAATAAGGCTGCCCAGTGCTCTCCGTGGAAGCACTGATCTGCCTGACTGCAGATGGAGACTGCCACTTGGGGCAGCACTGTTGGACGCACCTGGTCTACCACCCCTTCTCAGGTGGTCAGGTGGTCAATAGACCTCTTAGTGCCAGGACAGCTCAACATAAGGATGACAAAAGGAGCCCAAATCACTGCTGTTATGGCTGATTTTTGGACTAGTTTTGGGCTGCCTTCCCCAGATTTCTTAATACCAAGGACTCTATTTGTTAAAGCTGAAGAGTTCAATATTTTCCTGGTTTTATAACTAATAACAGCCCTGAGAATTAAGGTCTTTCATCATCTGATGCCTTAAATCTGTCTCGTTTTATCTCTCCTCTGTCTCTAAACCCCTTTTCTCCAATTTGTAAGTCACAACATTGAGGCTGTTCCTGAAGAGCTAGTCACATACCATGCTTTGGGCCACAGCTTCAACACTACACAGAGCAGAGAATCCTTCATTAATTTGCCTAGATTACTGCATTCCTTCCTAATCTAACTCCTAGCCTCCACCTTAGCCTCTGAACAGGATATAGAATATTCTAAAGATAGCAGAGGAGTTCCATTAAAACACTGTTCAGATTGCACCCCCCCTTCTTTACAAACCTTCCAATGATGCCCTATTTTTCTTAAGCCCTTATAATGTCCTGGTAAGCCCTCAGGAAGTTCTCTACCCATTTACTTCTCTCAACTCCTCTCCTAGTCCTCTCCTCACTAAATCTTCAACCACATGTCCCCCTTGACATCTTTGCAACAGGCCAGATACACCATTACCCATTCTCTTCGCGTAAGCTATTCCCTCTGCCACGATGCTCTTCGTCCTTCCTCTCCTCTAAGTCCCAAGAGATTCCTTATCCCTGAAGTCTATCTGGATGCCTCCCCCATTAAAATCACCACCCAGTGCCATCCTTGTACACAGCCCTTCGCTTTCCCTGCCTCTGCTCTGTTTTTAGTATACTGCTTGTCAGAATGAAAACTCCCTGAGGGTAAGGATGTCTGTCTTTTTTGTTAGCTGGTTTACTTCAAGTACTGTACCCAGAATAGTACTTGACACATTTGTTAAGTGCATGAAAGAACTGTTTCTTGTGAGATTACCACAGCACTAAGTACATACTGTGTACTGAAGCATTCTGGCTCCTGAGATGGAGTGGGAAGTGTCCCTGGAAAGACCTGCAGTCTAGTTGATTGTTTACTCAGCTAGGAGAAGATGAGTCTCATTAATATAAGGCCAAGAGTTATCAATACAGGAAGACAAGGAACTAAAACTGTGATTTCTGACACTATAGTCATGTCTCTATTTCTTGCATGAAAGGGAATCTACATGGCTCAGGTTTAGGGGAACTTTATAGAGGAAGATGTTACAACAACCAGGTCACCCTGGAAGCAGTAGCTGAGGAGCTCTTTCCCCAGAGTGATGGCCCACGATTTATCCCAGCTGAAGCCACTTCTTGGCCATAGACTCAACACAGCCTCTGACTGTGGACCAGGCCAGGCAGATATGAAGTTACAGCCTCTGGACCAGGCCAGGCAGATATGAAGTTACAGCCCCAGGGGTGGTAACTTTCCTTTCTTTGACTTTAATGAAAGGGGAGTTAACTTTGACAATGAAAAGTATTTAAATACAACTTTTGGGCTGACAGATCTTGTTATGGAAACCTATGTGGGCTCAATCATAGGAGTCCATCTTAATAAGTTTGCTCTTGGTTTCACAGAAGGATGGACAGTTCATGTAACAGTTGCAAAGATTTCTTTTCACTTAGTGTCAGGGCCCCAAGAGCTCCTCTTGACTCAGTGGCTCTTTTTTCACATGGACAGTTTATCCTTGTGTGCAGGAGGAGTTATCCACCATAACAGCATTTACTTTTTTACCAAAATATTGTGATGAATAATTTTTATTGTGTGTTTTGAATCTGCTTATCTCTTTGATGGAAAAGCACTTTATAACCAATAGGCATTTCAACAGATCAAGGAGATTCATTACCCTGCCAGTTTTTCATTTTCAGATAGAAGTGAGTAGAAATTATCCAATTTCTCTTTTTATAATAGCGTCCAATACATTTAATGTCCAATTTCACACTGCCCCTTGATTTATAACATTTGCCAGATTAATCAAGATCTGCTGATAATGTAAAAAGTTGGGGTCTCTTAACCTTTTAAATACCAGGAAGCAGTCATAAAGGACAATGCTGAGAATAGATATGCTTGACTTTGGGATCAATGAAATTATATTTTATCTATTGATGTATTTCCATTTTGTTCTATTCTGCCCTGATCTTGGCAGCAGAATGAGTCTGTTGGAAAATTTTATTCAAACTAGAAAATAAAGTCAGTGGAGAGCCATGTATCAGCCTTTAGAGTTATTATGGCTCTTAAATTTGGATCACCTACATCTTCCATACTTTGCATGGCAGACTTTCACCAAAGATAACTACGCATTTTTTCTCTACCTCACCATTGGGTGATGATGTGACACATGTAGATGGACTTCGGGTCAAGTTCTCCAGACTACCATTTAGCCATCACTTGTCCAGCTTTGACCAAGTAACTTCACTTCTAAGGGCCTGTTTTCTTATCCTTACAAAATGAGTACAATAAGATAACAAGTAAAGTACATGGTGGAAAACATTATCTAATGATACCCTCCACACATACGCCTAATTTCCCTAAATTTAAGTCATGTTTCAAGTTCACTTTTGATCTCAGAACATTTTTTCTTTTTTCTTTTTTTATCATGAATGGAAGTATTCAGTGCCATGTGGGCACATGGATGCAATTCCAACTCTGCAGACATGGAGGATCTTTTGAAGACAGAGATAAGGTGTGGAATTGTGTTTCTTTGGTTTCTTACATAGCATAACTGTTTCATAGATATTTAGCGACTGATAAAAAGAGAGAGGAAGAAAGGAAAAAGGCAGAAAAGCCTCCTAGATTATCTTTCTTGTTTATGGGGGGATCCTTTGTTTAGCTTTTATTTTACAGGCATCTCCTGCAGTTCTTTTGAACTGAATGCAAAGATGGACATCCTGTAATTTTCCTTTTCAGCCACTGTATCGTGCTGTAATTTTCCTTTCTAGTGTTCTTTTGCAATACTAATAACCTTGGCTTCTTTTTGCTGGCCCCATTCAGTCTGAGGGCAAGGGTTGAAAGGAAAATCCTCCATGCCTTATTTCCCCAGAGTGCGCTGATGTTGCTTTTGAAGCATTTCCCAAACCTGCCCATCCTCACTGCCCCATGACTGTTCTGGCTCAGGTGCTCATCTTATCTCACCTGGATTCAGTCCCATAAATGTCCATCCCTCCTCACCTTGATCCATGCTAGTGTCTGAAGCAGTGTGACTCAGCCATAGTTCCCATCTTCTCCAGTGTCCTTGAATGCAGAACAGAGTCCTCCAGCCGGGTCCCAAGCATCCTCCCTGACGTTTCCACACTCAGCTGTCTCAGTCTCATCCCTTTTCTTGTTTCCTGTACTTCATCCTAACCAAATGCATGTGATCCATCCCACAGACCTTTTCTAACTCTTGCTGCATGGATCTTGCAGCCCCACTCTTACCCCAGTCACCCGAACCACCCTTGTCTGCAAACCTGGACCCTGCTTTTTTTCAGGTGTGGTACCTGTGCCCCTCGGTTAGTCCACAAGCTTTCCCACCTTTCTCTTATGGTGGGTCCATTCTATTGGTAATTTTTGAACCTTACCAGGATCTTTCTTAACATAATTATTCCACTCAATCTTGCCTTGTATATTATAAAATTTTTTATTTAATAAAACATTGGTTTTGGACTTTAAAAAATTTCATATATGAATATAACATGAATATTTTACTGATGGAACCTGTGAACATTTGTCTTTGATTTTTAAAATTTGTTTTGTTTTTTGAGACAGCATCTTTCTATGAAGTTCAGGCTGGCCTTGGGATCACTATGTGATCCAGGCTGGCCTCGAATTTGTGGTGATCCTCCTGCCTCAGCTTCCCAAGTGTTGGCATTATTCAGGCATGTGCCACCATTCCTGGGTTGTGTTTGATTTTTTAAAAGTTTCATTATCCATCATAAATCCAATGCATCTTATACTCTGAGTAGGAGGAAAGGTGTTGATGGCTAGCCAGGAAGAGAGTTTGACTCTAATAATCTCTTATTTTCTTGAAGAACGTAACAAAGTCAGAGTTGTAGAGTTTAAAGGTTTCAAATAACCCTTTAGACAAAGTAAAAAGAATTTGTCTATTTCTCTAATGCTATTTTAAAGAGCTTACATATTTCCATTTGTATATCTAATTCTATGCCAAACTACACTATCCAAAAAAATCGTGGACTCATTACATTGAATCTGGGGAATAGAGAAAAGTTGGAGCACAGAAAAATTTCTTTGATTCTAATACATTGTCTTACATGTTAACCTTTTAACAAATTCCCTTAAAGGCGTGAATCAGTGAACCAAGCTGTACAGGAGACACAAGCTGTGGAAGGAGGGCCTGAAATGCATGGAGCACAGTGGTGGGATCTGAGAGGGGGAAAGGAAGTTCATTGAGATATCTCCCCAAGATCCTCAGCTTCTGAGCTACTGGGTACAAAATGGCACACAGGTATTCTCCTCTCCAGTCTGCTGACACCTTACTACACCTGGAGTTAACACAGTTACCAACAGAACAGGCTCATTCCAGCTCCTAGAAGGGATAGACTAGGGCCTGAGGCAGGACCAGGAGAAATCATACATAAAGGGAAGTCACAGGCACCGAGCACAATCCTTTATCATGGTCGATGTTTCTCCTTGCCCTTCCTCAGGACAGGCCCTTCCTGTTTTCCCTGAGTCTCTCTGTCTCTGCCCTTTTCTTGCTCTCAGCTTCTGCCAGGCAGCTCCCATAGTCTCCTGACTCTGGCTTGCGAAAGCTCCCTCTGGTGTGAGGGCAAGTGGGTTTGGACTGCATGAGGCTCCGCACAAGCCCTCTGGGTGAGGGTACTGGATAGTGGGCTAGGGGCCCGATCAACTGCTTGGCAGGGTCAGCACATGGCCCCCTTCCCAGTCACCTCTCCTCATCCACCCCTGCTGCCTAATGTATCCGACCTCTGCCTGTGAAAATTTACTATGAGAGCGCTTAGTGATAGCGTGAAGTCCTATTGCCTATCACTGCTCACAAAGCATTCTGAGGCCTTCGGCTGGAAAGTGTTATAAATGCAAAACAGTCTCCGTCAGCTCTTGTTCAGTCCATCAGGAACTGAAAAGTGAGTTATTGTCCTGTCTGGTCAAGTCCCCTCCAATTTGGTCAGATGATTTGTGAAAGTCAGAGCAGAGGCAAGGGCCTCCAGCTTGCTTTCTTCATGTATAGATAGAAGAGGAAACAGTGAAAGTATGTGTTTCCTGGTTCTTTGTATAAAACAGCAAAATATTTCGTCTTGATGGGTTGTAATATGTGGCTAATTAGCTATAAGTTGTTTTTATTTTTTCATTAAAAAAATTTTTTTTTGTCTTTTTGAGACAGGGTCTCACTATGTAGTTCAGGCTGGCCTTGGGCTCACTCTGTACCCAGGCTGGTCTCAAACTTGCAACAACTCTCCTGCCTCAGCCTCCCGAGTGCTGAGATTGTAGGAGTGTGCCACTATGCCCAGCCTAATCAGCTATAAATGCATTTTGACTGACCAGCTCCTATCTAGTGGCCAGTTGGTGGGTTTCTTATGGACCGACAGGCGAGAAGACAAATATTCATCAAAGGGAAATGGCATCCTCAGCTCGGAGGGGCTGGTTGAGTTTTGGAGGATGAAGATCTGCCTGAAACGCTCTTCTTTTTACCTATTTACTGCTTATCTTTTATATAGCAGTTGCACTTACCCCTAAAAGTCTCTCCCACTTCCTGGACTGTGCATAACCTGGTGTGGGGCTAGCTCTTTCTGACACACCTCACCCTGCTGTTTCTGTGAAGGGTTGACTCTACCTGCTTTCCCAACTTCTGGATTCTGAGTCAGAAGGCATCTGTGTGCTTCAGTTCCCCACAAGTGCTCCAGCCACAGTAGCTGCCATATAGGAGGTGCTCAATAAAATCTGAGCAAATGAATCACAGCTTGTTAGTGCTGGATGGAGTATTAAAGACCTCAGAGGGGATGGGAGTGTTTTTGTAGAAAATTACATTTTTCTCATTTCTGGTCCTACATTCCTTCCTTTCCTTCCTTGCAAGCCTTCCCTTAAAACAAAACAAGTTGCTCCCAGAGCCACCCTGATGGTTGGCTAGACAGGCTCAGATTCCACAACAGTTAAGAGAGAAGGCAGGGTGACTGGCTAGAGGCAGGAGATACTCAGCAAGGGTGCTGTCATATCCAGCTGTCTCAGACTATTAATGTAGCCTGCTTCCTTTGAGGTAGTGGGACACTGTATTGAGCTAAAGATCTAAGACTGTAACCAGAAAACAGATGATATCTAGTAGAAGAACATTTGAGGCCTCAGGCAGATCAACAGGCAGGAAAGTAGGTCAAGTTAAATTCTATACGCAGTGGGAAATCCATGGTTAAATGACAGGAGGTATGTTATGATTCTACTATTAGGGTCTTGGGGAAAGAATGACTCCCCACCCCTAGTCACCAATCTGGCAGTGGAAACAAATGACTTTACTTACCTGAAAAATTTATTCTGTTCAGGGAAGAAAAATATTTCTTATGAGTATTCATGAAATAATTTCAACCAAAAGCGAGGCTATAAACAGAACAGCATGAATAGTACAAACAGATATAAAGAGCCAGATGTACCTGGAAACAGTGTCTTTAAGTTAAATGGCCAGGCTTTCTCTTATGGTCACTAGAAAATTATAGAGGGGAGTTGTTAGCTTGGCATTTCCTTTTTCTGTAGTAAATCAATGGATCCTTCATTTTCACTAAATTGTTTTCCTGCCCTCCAGGGAAAATATGACACAAGCATAATGCAGATGGGGAAGGGAAAGTCCAGGCTGGGACAAAACATTTAATTAAATCCCCCTTTATAAAACAGCCTTCCTTTAGCTTGACAAATGGATGAAGTAAAATGTGCTTATACAGGCAAAACAATTAAGCAGGTCCATCACAGTTTATAACTACCATGGCGTGGCTGCAGGTGGCAATTCATCCTGCATTTGTCATATGTGTGCTGGGGACAAGGCAGGGCTGGGTAGCACAGTATCCTTAGAATTCACTCCCTCAAAGAGCAGAGGTTGGTGTGGGAGTTGGCAACACCCAGTGTTCTGTGTGTAAGGTACAGGGTGAGGACAAATTCATTAGAGTGGGCAGCTGATATGCATGCCTGGGTGGGTGAGCATGTGAACGTGTGGCTGTGGTGTGAGCTGTAAAAGGAATGTGGCCACATCTATCTTCTGGTCTGAGAAACCAGTTCATTCATTTCCAAGCCTGTGCCTGAAGTCTGGAGTCACCTGGAGAACTTTTTAGAAACACAGATTTAAGTCTTGGTCCCTCCCTGGAACCTGAAAATCAGAGCCTTCCAGTGTCAAATGAGAACACCATGCTTTGCTAAGCCAACAGCCTGGAGTAACCTGCATGGTTTGGGACCTCTGCCTATAGAGACCCTGCTTTGAATACCTCAGGAAAACAAATGCAGGCACTGTAGAAGCCACATGGTTCTTGAGTGGGGAATGAATCCCAATCTCCAGGCTCTGGCAGGGTATGCCCTGTGCAACCCAGGAAAGCCAGTGTCTCAGGATCTCATTTCACTGGTAAAGGTCTCCTGGATCTGAGAGTCCAGGGCTGTTCTAGGACATGATGTTGCTTCTTATGTCCTTACTAAGGTCCAGTTATTTGGTGATTCATTGTTTGTTCAAATCTTCAGTATGTTCAACATTCAGCTTGTATTTGTGCAGTCTGTGCTGTGCCAAGCTGCAGGTGATGAGAACTCAAAGGTAAACGAGCAGTGCTCATACCTTAGAGAACTGTGCAGCCTACTGAGAACGGTGGCCTTTAGAATGCATAACAATTACAGGCATTTATCATGTGCTGTGCGCCATTCTGAGCTTTTCCCTTGGGCTGACGCAGTCCTCCACAAGGAACTTGGATCTGTGAGCTAAGTGTATCAGCTAAGTGTATCATCTTGAGGATGACACACAGGCACAGAAAAGTGATGAAACTTGCCTCGACTCACTCACACAGCTAAGAAGACCAGGCTTGGCACTTCTGAGCCCATCTTCTAAATCACAAGCTTGTTTAGCCTGTACTCACTGTGTTTTCCTAGTCCAGCGTGGCACAGGGAACAAAGGGGTTTAGGAAAGTCAGCTGAACATGAGGTGGAAAGTGGGGTAAGAAGGGGAAGTGAGAAAAGAAGAGCAGCCTGAGCCATGGGCACTTTGGGAGCAAAGGCCTAGAGGAGGCTCTCAGTAGCTCTTCTGTGCAGTCATGGAATTTTCACACATAGGCGACTTGTCCTGCCACTCAAGAGGCCAAACTCTTCGGAGCTCTGGTATTCCCTTCATTCTGCAGAGCATTCAAGAAAGATTAGCTGAATAAAAGAAAGAGAAGGGCAGAGGATACAGGGACTAGAGCTTAGAGAAAAAGACTGTGATGGTCTGAAAAGGGCTCTGGTAGGCAGGGAGGAAGTGTCAGGGGTTGTGAGGCCATGAGAACAAAGCCAATGCCAGTCATGCTAGAGCAGACACAGCTCTTTGAAAGTTCTGACACCTCTCCTTGCCTTAAATTAGGCCTGAAGTCAAGCTCCATGGCTTCAGGAATTCAGAGGTTACCCTTTGCCAATGTCAGTCTCCCTGAACTTGTGGGCTTCTCTGAGCAACAGAATTGGCCAAACTAGGTCTCATTGTTCTCATGATGGCTAAAGCTACACTCCAGCTGTACTCACAGCAGGAAAGGCACAGTTAAAATGGAGTGAATGGTGTAGGAAACATGTAGGAGGCCACATACTGATGTTAGCCAAGAATGCATTTGACTTTTGTTTGTGACTTTCTTCTGCAGGGGAGACCCATCTAAGGATTTTTCAAGAACTGAAAACACATGATTTTCAAAATGTTTCCTGTAAAAAATCAAAAAGTCCTTTAAGTCAGTCTAATGATATTTTTAACTGCCACTGTACTAATGCTGTATGAATTCTTGGAGGTTTGCCTTTTGTATATAATTGGCAGAGCAGGGACCACACTCCATTCAGCACATGAAGCTACACATGAAAGTAGCAGTGGGAACCTGGAAGAGTGAACCAAGAGCCTCAGCAAGCCTTTGCTCCCCAGTGCAGAGTCTTGGCTGAACATAGATATACACTAATGTAAAATTCCAGAGCGATCACAGCTCTGTGGTAGAAACCCTCATGAATGCTGCACCCTCAAAGCAGAGGGGAGGTGACAAAACTGAAGCCGCTTAAATGTGTTCTTATAGAAGAGGTTTTAAAATCTGCTTGACATAACTTTTAGGGTTGTTATTTCACAGTGTTTGGTTCAGAACTATAGACATAAAGGCGTTACAGTGCTCTGGAGAATTCCGTTTTCTAGCTTGAGATATAGCTAGCTCCCTTTTGGATGTCAGAAGTTTACCCTTTCAGACAGGCTCACTTTCCTCAGGACCTTGCTGCAGTGACATATTTCTGTTAATCTAGTTTTTTCCCTTTATGGTTATCACCTCCCCGGCCTCCCTCCCTTCTAAAAGTACTCATCCATTCTAAGTCTCATTTCCTCAGGGCCCCACTTTCTGTTTGCCCAAGTGACAAATACTAACTGATAATCTCATCAATATTCATAAGAAAATGGCTCAAACAAAAATTCCTCTCAGTTCTTTTCCCGATCTCTGCCTTCACTTCGTTGTGGAATATCTGCTTAACAGGAATTCTTCTGAGCTGTCAAGGGTACTTCAGGCCAGAGGAGAAAGTGTGTGGTGTCAGGGAAGGTGGAAGGTGTGCCAGCTGTGTGGAGAGGCCCTTGGAACAAACCGCAGGTGAACCTTGTTAGCATCAAATTAATATTCCGCCTGTGTCAGATATTTTAGCACATATTCATAGTCACTTTCTTATTAGTAACTGGTCTCTCCATTTTTGTGAAAAAAATGGGTTAGTCCAAAGCATCTTGACAGGTAAATCTGTGCATCTCTCTAGGATTTAGGACAACATACTGCATGTGAGCCACTATCTGCAGTTTTCCCCAGAAGAAAACCTTGCTGTCTGTCAGTGCAGAGCCATTTAGAAGTGACTACTGTGTACCTTGATGGACTGTGGTTTCTGTCTTTTCTATGCTGGCCTCTCTGTGGGCCTTCTCTCAAGAGCCCTCAGCCTCAGTCCTATACTCTCAATCTGACCTGACGTGCACTGTTTTGGAAAATATCCTCCAAGCAGCATATCATTTAATAATCCTCTCACTCACCCTTCACTGTATTGAACTGGATCACTTCCCTTCATAATCCAACAAGCTCCTTCATAATCGAGCCCTGCCTATCTTCTGGCTGCCCCACCTTTCTCACTCAATTTTGTAACAATTTCTTGTGTCCCTTAAAGGTCTCTTTGCCCACTATTCTTTCAGCATGAGCCTTTTTCACTGAGACACCTCAGTCAGGTTTCTGAGCATGTCACTGCTTTGCTTCCTAAAATAGACATTTTTCATATTGTCACCTTACTCTATTTTTTACCTAAGCCTTCCCTAAGATCATCATCACATAAGACTGAACTTATTTATGTGCTTCCTGTCACTCTCACTACAATATAAACTCTATGAAAATGAAATCATAGTTTGGTCCAACCATGCACATCAAATTCAGGAAACTGAATCAGAGGTCCATTTTGTATATTAATAACCTAGAGAAACATTTCATAACAGTAGATAATAAGTATTTGTTGAATAAGTGAATAAATGAAGAAGAACTATGTTACTCCCATTTTACAGATGAGATGATTAAGGTTTTGGTGGCTCCCCCAGAAAGTGACAGAATTAGGATTCAAATCCAGTTTTAAAACTATGGTCAATATGGTGTGAATTCTAAATCTAAGGCTAATGCTCTTTAAGCCCTACACTCAACTGCATGCTATTTCCATATTTTGTTGGGGCTTCCAAAAGTGGGGTGAAGCCCCCGCTTCTGTAAACTTACAGGCTAATTGATGGAAATACATGGTTGCATTAAGAAGTAATAATAATCCTTACACAAGGCACAGAGAAAGAGATGTTTAACTAGCTACAAAGCTTGATGGGATGGAAAATGCTTAGTAATCTCCAAGGAAAATTCATTTTAAAGTGGAAGAACAGGTGTAAAGGCAACAGGTGTGAAGTACTTGCTGTGTCGCATGCTGTGGAAGGCTTGGTTGGCTGGAAGGGAGAGGTGGGGGTAAGGGGGGAGCAAGGCTGCAGAGATAGGTATCTACATAATGGAATCATAGTATTTAGGGTGGAATAGAGCAAAATGGGCAGAAAGTGACAATTTTATACAAACAAGATGGGCTTCCCGCAGGACAGTCTGTGAAAGGTTTACATATCTTTCTAATGAACAGCATATCAGTGAGTGGGTATAAGCCCCCATTTCAATAAAAGGAAGAATACTTTTTCCATTTTCCAGTACAGAATACTCACTAAGCTCTCACATGTGTAAAAACTGGACAACCACAGCGTTACTGGCTTCTGTAAATTGCTCACTACCCATGTAAATTCCAATTTTTGAAACCACACATTACAAAAAAGCTTTCTTAACACTCAAAATTGAAATCAGACGGGAAGGTCAGTGAGCAGTAACTAGCCAGGCCTTCCTTAGGCTTTCCGCAGAACAGAGAGAGCGGACACAATGTCGTGGGAGGAAGCCGTGCCAGGCTCCTGGGCCCGATGGGGGTGAAAATGGGGTAAATGACGAGGGTTTCCCTTCTCAGTTGGAAGAATGTTCTCCAGGGTTATGATCCTTTGATTGTTTCCAGTACTTAAGCATGATCAGCTGCCATTTAAGCCATGTAAAGTATGGCTCAGGGCTCAAGTTACAGCCTCTGGGAAAGAAAGAGGCTTTTGAGTCCTCTGTAACCCTTTCTGGCTGAAGAGACACATTAAGATGCCTAATAAAACAAGCCACCTCTATAGGTGAATAGAGAGGCACAGAGGAAAATCACACTGTAGGGGCAAGGTTTAAAAAAACTCCCATCAGCACCTTTTTCTTTTCTGATTTCTCAGAGCCACAACAAAGGTTCCTGCACTCCCTGCACGTGTTCCTAGCACACTGATGAGGTGAAGTGTTTGAAAGGATTTCAGCACAATAATGTTTTAGGGCAAAACCTCATTCGCTGTTCTTTTAATTGGTACTTTGTAATGTTATATCTATTTTAATTACTGTTTTAATGTGCTGCTTGTACCCCAAGGTGCTTTGGGAGAGGGTATCATTTTAAGAAATGCAGAAACTAGATAAACAGGATCCTGGTGAAGGATCCTGTTAGTCAACCTTGTGTCTAGCTGGGCATTTTTATTTGCTTGATGTTGAGTGTTAATGAGCAACAGTAAAGTGTGAAGTCCAAGGTCAGATGCAGAGCATTGGTAGGACTGGGAATGCAAGGCGATATTCCCAATGGTTCTTTCAGTTTCCAATAACTAGAATTCATGCTATCATGTTTAAGTTTGATCTTATATTCTCAATGGGTCTTTAAAAGTAACAATAGCTCTAATGAAGGCAGAGGTATATATTTTCCACTTAACTCTATCAGCAATTGAGTTGTAATTCTCTTGGCCAGCAAACGAATCCCAAAGACCTGGTTCTTAACCTGAGTCATGTTACCCTTAGTCACAGACTCAACTTGCATCCCTTGGCTGATTAAAGTAGGAAATGGACCTCTGTTTCAGAGTTCCCCGATCCTGAAGTGGGTGTTGTGATGACTAATGTACCTCCACTCTCCCCCAACCACACTGAGCTTTTTATTACCATATTTAAGCAAGGCAAGGTCAAAACAATAGATGGAATTTCATAAAACAGTAGTAGCTACACCTCAATGTTTTTACTGACTTCCTAAAAACACTTTGAAATCAGCTCCAACTGTGTTTATAAATGAAAAAGGAAACGAAGCTCAGCACCCCAGATGCAAAATTCCTTGGTCTTAAATTGGCCCAATGCCTAGATTTCCTTTACATAAACAGGGTCAAATGTGAGGCCAGCCAAGGTTCTGGCCTTCCACATTCTCATGGTCAAAGATATCAGTGAAATTGCCAGGTTTCTCCAGAGTGGGATGCATCCCTGTGGTACTAGAAACTGGAAAACCGAAGAAGAAGCGGCCAGTCCGAGGACTACAGGAGCCAAAGCACTTAGGATTATATGTGGCTCATGAGGTGTGAGAGAAAACAGCTTTATCATGTCTCCTTCCTCTAACTTTAATCACAACTAGTATTAGTTCATTAATAACTATTTTCAGTTGCATTCAATAACAGAAATTGAATTCCACTCAAAGTGATTCACTTCTACCAGTTTGCGTTTGCTACAAAAAGTGTTCTATCTCTTTCTCCACTTGCTTTTACTGCCTCATCCTTATTTCTTAGCTTAACTCTTCCAGTGTTAGGTTTGGCGACACCTTTAGGGCAAGAAGGGTCTCAATGGACTACTGCGACTATGGGGCATTTCCTTTTGGCTCTGGTGGGCATTGGAAGCGAGCTTCTTTGGGGATGTGTGACTGCTCATCAGTAGACCCTCTGTGCCTGTGCTGTCTAACATGTGGTTCCCTTAGCTCCTGAACATCCAGTCAAATGGTCCTAGCTTTCTTCTGCGGTGATCTCCTTGCTCCTCCAGGTGATATACTAGGGCAGCATCTAAGATACACCACATGGACATTCTCTATTGCATCATACACATCATTCAATAGGAAACACACCCTGTAGTAGGCTCTTGGTGAGACTGTGGTAACTTCCCAAACTGTGACCTTCTTTTGTAGTCTGTATAGCAGAAGCTCTTAGGGACTTTGGGTGTCTCTGCCTTTTGCTCCTGCCCTCAGCTATGAGAGAACAGTGTGCTTCAGCTGGCTCCTCTCTCTCCTTCTGCCTGAGACTGAGAAAAAAGATGGCACAGAGAGCCCTGATAGAGTTCTGCTGAGATGATTTGCTGATGAACCCAGCAGGTTGGGCTGACCAGAAGTCTTTATGTTATGTAGCTTGAATAAGAAATGTATCTTTGTGGTACCAAGCCATTGAGACATGAGGGTTAGTTGTTCCTGCTGCAAAAACTGACTTACATACTGTCCAAGAAGCAATCAGGGAAATATTAAGAAAATTTTAATCTTAGTGTATCCCAGGATCCAAGTAAAGAGAGGGTTTCAAGCAAGGAGGAGGCTCAGTTTTGTCAAATGTGGTTGATAGTGCAGTAATGAAAAGTGAGAGTTGACCATTGAATTTCGCAACACAGAGGGAAGTATCAAGACTAATAAGAATATCTTATGTGGACTAATGGCCTACCACCTGGTCAGAATGGTTTAAAACAGAATGAGAACAGAAGAACTGTGGACGTTGTGAGCTGATAACTCTTTCGAGAGATTTTGTTGAAAAAGATAGCAGAATATGAATGGGGCTTTAGCTGGAGACTCATATTGGGAAGAAAGCTTTCTGATTTTTATTTTTTAAGCTGAATGTTAGTAAACTAAGTTTAAAGCTATCTCATGGATAAGACAGAATGATTACATGAGAGAGAAGAGATACGAATGCTGACACCATGATTTTATGAAAGAGAAGAGAGAAATTCTGGTGAGTGAGAGATGATGTGACTGCCACATGATGGAAGTATGGACCTGCACTGCAGTGAGGTTGGTTTGTTTATCCACCGGAGTCAGACGAGGGATAGAGTTTAAGGGTACCGAGGCAGGGAGGTATCTAGAAACAGTGGGGAAGCCGTACTTTCCTTTTTAAATGGCTTCTGTTCTCTTAGTTTATTGGGAAGATCATCAGCTTGAAGGATAAATTAGGGGAAAAAAGAAAGAGGTTTGAGCAAAGAAGAGCAGGTAGAAATTTTTGGCCAGCAGAGGGGGAGTATTTGCGGCATAGGAACTTCAAGATGATTGATGGGGAGCCTCAAAAGGCCTGAATGCCTACTGCAAGCTGGCTTCTGTGTCAAGGGCTGGGAGATAGAGGGAAAGGGTCCAGACCTTGCCCTCACCATCTGGTGTCCCCAGGCTAATGTGGAGAATTGAGATTCACATATATAAGTGGAACATAAATTCCTCCTGGGGATGGGGTCTACCATGAAGGGAAATGTGGAGATGGTGACGAGAGTACAAAGCAGGGAAAGACTTTCTAGCTGTAGCGGGATGATGCTCATAAAAGATTCTCAAGGCAGATGACCAACTCTTAGTCTGAGGAAACAGGAGAAGTAGCCTTGCAGGTAATAAGAAGGAAAAGGTTATCTTGATAAAAGGAAAAGCCTGTAAAAAATAGTGTAGCTCTTTGGGAAAAATTTAAAAAGTGCTTCAATTTGGCTGAGGTGTAAGGGTGTGTGTGTGTGTATGTGTGTGTGTGTGTGCGTGCACATGTGCATGGACTCACATGTGTGCATGTTTGGAAGAAAGATGTTTGTGTGATAAAGCAGGTCCCAGAAATGCATGTGTGGAATCCATAATTGACATCATTCTGCCTAGTTCTATATGATGCGTGTCACATATTTGAAACTACTTTATTCTATTCTTCCCTACAAAGCTCTACCTACTGAAAATACTGCAAATACCCTAGAGTGAAGCCAGAATAGTTATTTGGAAGCTATGCGATCCAGTGAGAAATTTACATGGAGATATAAATGCAGGCCAGATTTCTATTTCACCTTGGTATCCAACTGAGTTACATAGACTGAGGATTTGGCTGAGAAACTGAGAAAAAAAATCCTTGCCAAATGTTTGCATTGAGGATTGAAGGCAGAAACATTAAATAAAATAAATTATTATAACCTCCAAAACCATATGACAGCATAATTGGTTTATAAAATACATTTGTTCTCATAGTTTTGTCTCTATTATCAAGAGAAAAAAATTTCTCTCTGAAAATTATTGCCTCAAAGCTTATTTGGGAGAAGAAGGCACATTATTGTTTGCCAATGTCCTAGATGAATTTTGTTCAATATGGTTTCCAATTAGTAGTCCCTAATGCTGACTGATAACTCCATACTAAAATGCTTTTCAAAGCCCAGAAGGGGCAAATTAACCTAGTACCAAGAGAAACTCAAATAATGGACAAGCTAGTAATACAATCCCATAAAGAGTTTTCAATAATCTAAGGCTGATAAGGCTGTTTGGAAAAAGCAAACATTGGCTTACTCCTACTTAACGTCATAGAACAGAACATTCTTAATTATCTGTAAGAGAGCAGAAACACAGTTTGTTCATAGCCCCACTTTCTGCCCCAATTTAGAGATCTTGTGTCAATCAAAACAGTTATGCAAAAAGTTATGGGCAGGAGTGGGAGATGGATGTAGTAGTGCAGTCTTAGGCACATAAAGACAAGGACTTTTGTCTCCTTTTCTATTCTATTCTTTATCCATTGATTAGCACAGAGTAGAAGCTCAATAAATATTTGTTGAATAGATGTAAATGAAAAAACAAAAGGATGAGAGATGGGGATTGGCATTTGTGATGGGACACTGCATCCTGAGGGGGTGTAGATCCTATTAGTAAAGTGGTGGCCATTAGTGGAGATTCCAAGAGTGGACTGTGCAGCACTGGTCCCAGGGCCTCAAAATCAAACACTAAGAACAGCAGAAAGGCCTGTGTTCTGTGTACCTGGGGTACAAATGTTGCAAATGGACCTGCTAGCTAGGTCTCCAGGAAAAGAATGTGATGCATGACCAGATGGGCATTGAGGAGTCACGGGTATACAAGCATCTGTCTGTTGGCAAACACTGAATCTGGAACTACTTTTCAATATTCAAGTATTTCTAAGGACAAGAAAATTAGCACAAAGCCCATCAATATGTTCTATAGAATGAGGAAAAATGAATATCTTCCCACAGACTCAGAAAGCAATGGCCTTCTGGAATCAATATCAAATTTTAAAACATTATTAGGCAGCTTCAAAAACACACTGTAAATCCTAGACTAATAAGAAACTACTTAGAAAAAAAATCACCAAGAAAAAGATAAATTACATTGCTCAATATTACTAGAATAATTTGGCTAAATATATTTTTAGCTTTAAAAATATTCTACCATTTGACTACTTAATTCCACTTTTATTACTCTATCCTAAGAAAATAGTCAGAGATTCAAAATTTTTGTACATGACTGAAATAATCACAGTATCACTTTTAATAGTCTAAAATTATTCTAGTCTAATCTGTTCTAATAGAAATTTAAATAAGTAATTTTAGTGTAATCAAATGATTTTATTTATTCAAATCCTTGAGAACACAATTTCAAGGGGTAGCTAATAAAATTAGGAAATGATGATACTATATTTTAAAGTAAAAAGAAATCTGAATTTTGCAGAAGACCTTTAAACAAAAGTGTTTTATACACAAAAGTGTACAAAAGTGTTAATAGGAATTACCTCTGTGTGAAATGATTTTATCTATGCAAGTTTTATTCTTTTAAATAATTTTTTAGTTTTAAAATTTTAGGTTACAGACATGCATTATTTTGATATTTACAAAAATTTAAGACTTGCTTGAAATGTCTAGTGTTTGTTAGTGAAATACAGAATTTACTGTTTCAAACACATGTATCTCCTGCCTTTGAGAATTCCATTGAGATGACAAAGGTGATGTACAAAAATGAACAGATCCACAGTGACAGACTGTTACAAAAATAAAAGCCTGGTATTATTTTGTAGTGAGATCAGAATAAACTGCAGGACACTGGCTGCAGAATGACAGAGCTTCAAGGGCAGGTGAGGAGCCAGGGCTAGTCCTGAGTCCCTGGAGTGCCACAAGCCTGTCCTCAGCACTACAGTTGGGCTTTGTAGACATGGAGTGGCTTTCCTAGTGGGGACTCACATGGGGGAACTGCCCTGAAGAGGATAAAGAGGAGGCTTGTGTGGAAGGAGGTGGCTTCTGATGTTCAAATTTAATCCTGCAGAGGACCAGAGAAAGGTGGCCATTATCAGCCAGAAGAAACTTGTTGGAGATACTTTTTGAATCATTGTTTTCAAACAGGGCTGCAACTTTGTTACTGGCCAATTATACTCTATACTGCAAATGTAGCACTGGAAAGAGCCTTAAAAAGAAAGACAAAAGCAAACCAAAACAAGAAGAGCTAATATTCTTCCAAAATTCCTCTAGTGTTTTTACAAACCAGATGGTTGTACCGAGTATAATGAAAAATGCATTAAAGTATATTTTTGCCTCTAATGAGCAGTTTCCTGTTTTAAGTAATTTTTTCAAAGTGACTCTGTAAGGTAAAAATCAGCACTTATTTTTAAAAACTCCAGTTAAAATGCCATAGTTTGGATATGCAATTGGTCGTTAGGGTAGATGCACAGTGGAAGTTTTACTGTAATTCCTTGGATCTGATAGTTATTTTTCTTAAACAGTTTCATTAAAATTTAAAACACATACTAGCAAGTAAAAATTATAACACTGAAAAATAAGATCACTTTCTGAGGAAAAGTTAAGAATTCCAGGGGAACTAAATGATGTTAACTAAAATACTGAAATCTACTTAAAGCCGTACTAACTCACTGCTTATGGGAAACCGGAATGAATTGGAGGGTGAGAACGAAAAGTTTCCACTGCCTAGTACTTAGCAAAATGACTTCTTGTGTTGCTCTCACTCTGTATTTTAGGATTTCTCATTATGGGGACCTGAGGATAAGAGTCTGAATATGCAAGGAAAATGTGACCATTTTGTGTTTCATTTTGTGGATAAGTAAGACATGTCAGAAAAATGCAAAGGCAAGTTTGAAGATTCTCTAATTATCATAAGATGATATATCACATAAATGCCCTGCTCCCTCAATATACATATATAATAAAAACTCAAGATGTTAATTATAAAATATCAACGCAGAAAATTTAACATACTTCTTTCAGGATCTGACACATGCAGCAAATATACATGAAGATATGGGGAATCTGAGAATATAATCAAGAAACCCAGTTTCATATGTATGTATAGAAATTTCTGCTTAAAAATATCAAATACCTATAAATGAAACATACATCCAAAGCAGGTCAAAAAGAAAATCTTACATTTTGAAAAGTATAATGACTACAGTTTATTTTTATAATTTAATAAATTAAAAATAAGTAATAGAAAGGTGCCTAAAGATGCTCAATCTGAATTTCAAGCTTTGACCTAATTTCTAATTCACAGGAAATGTAACAGAGCAAAGCATCTATTCATTCATGTTATGAGGAAACAGACAAGTCCAGAATGTGGAACAGCATATGAAATAACTGACCTTGTTTCTTCTAAATAATAAATAAAAAATTAGCATCTTAGATGTTTTTAAAAAGAGAAAAATTATTAAGAAGACTGCCTACCTCCACAAAATACATCAAATGAAATACACTTGATTGAATCTTGAGTTTAAAAACATGTTTTATACAATACCAGGGAAATTTGAATATATGGTGATAATCATGTTGTTTAAAAATATTCAAGATATGATAGTGGTATTTGGAGTAATTAAGAAACTATACTTATCTCTGAAAGATTCATGCTTCACTATTTGGACGAGAAGTATTTATGTGTTCCTACAGTCAAATGATTTCATGAAAAATAAGTGAATAGATTTAAAAATTTACATAGCAATATATTTACTCACTATGCATATACATGTGTAGAGAGAAAGCTGAGAAAGAAAGATGGACAAATTACTAACAAGGAAAAGGCTAGGTGAAAAATACCACATAGGTGAAGGATATGTGGCTATTCATTTTACCATTAAGTCGAATTATTTAACATTGCCAATATTTTGCTCATTTTTAAGCTCCAAAATAACCATTTTACATCAGTACATGATTTACCATAGAAAACACTAGATAAGGAAACACTAGATAAGAAAGACTTACATTAAAAATTACCCAAGGAATCAGAGGGTTTATCAATATATATTCAAATTTCACTAGTTGTTACAGAAAACATATTTTTAAATTCAGGATTGAATCAAGATTATGTATTACATTTGGTCTTTTTTTAGTCTCTTTAATCACTTTTTCTTTCTGTCTTTTTTTTTAAAGGTTTCTATTAGCCTTTAAAGATGAGATTAATTCTATGCTATGCTATTTCAGGACAGAAAAAATGGAAAAGCATTTAGATCACTTTATGAATACAGCACAGCCTTTATGATAGTAAATCCAATAAAGACAACTCCCTTTCTTCAAAAAGAGAAAAGAAACTATAACCTCAGATATTATTATAGATATAAAATTTTAAGGAAAATATTTACTCTGAGAACATAGATATAATTTCATAATAAAATGTTTATCAATATATATTATCATATCAATAAATTAGAGAGGAAACAATGATGAAATTATCTCAACATATTAAAGACACAATAAATTTCATATTAAATTTTAAATAAAGGCTGTAAGTAAAACAGAAGCATATGATGAGTTCTGGGCACTACTGAAGGTACTTTAATATGTGTTTCCTCACTTAATCTTCACATTCTTAGTTTGCAGAGCTACATGCTGTCATTAGCCCCTTTTTATGGGGAAATGCCAAGGAAGGAGAATGCTGAGTCAGTTAGTGAACAGTTTCCTTCTTCCCTTTTTAAAAAAGTATTAAGCCCTATGAATTTCTTTTTTATATATTTAAAGAGAAAAAAGAAAACACAAAAAAGAGTAGCAACAATACTGAAAAAAGGAAAACAAGGAAAAAAAGCATTAAGAAATCACTAGCAGATAAATTACATATTGTCATCTTGGATATAGTTGTTCATGTTACAAAATTAAAAGATACATAGTAGGCATTCAAACAGTGAGACTGCAAACAGTTCTGCTCAACGATCCAACAAAGATTCAGCAATATGGTCATCTATTTTACACACTCAAACATACATGCAGTTATAACTCTAGGAGCACTTTCTTTTCCTCTTTTTTACAATAGCAATTACACATTTGCAGTTTTGTTACTCTTATAGTTCTTATTACTTTTTACACTAGAGACAAAATGTGAAATTTATAATTCTGTTTCTTATTTATTTCACTAATGAGGATAGTCTCAAGTTGTCTCCATTTACCTATGAAGGCCTCAAGATCATCCTTTTTTTAGCCAAGTAATATTCCATTGTGTAAAAATACCACATCTTTTTGATCCACTCTGCAGTTGATGGGCATCTTGGTTGTTTCCAAGATTTAGCTATTACAAATTGTGGTGCTATGAATGAACATGGGTGCACATATATCATTGTGATATGACCTTTTCAGTTCTTCTTGGAAAATACCCAGGAAGGGAATAGCTGGGTTGAATGGAACTTCCAATCCTAGTCATCTGAGAATTCTCCATATGGATTTCCACAGTGGTTGCACCAGTCTACATTCCCACCAACAGTGGAGCAGTGTTCCTTTTTCCCCGCAGCCTCGCCAACATTTGTTATCAGTTGATTTCTTGATGGCAGCTACTCTTTCCAGAGTGAGGTGAAATCTCAATGTTGTTTTAATTTGCATTTCTCGAATGACCACTGATGGTGAACATTTCTTCATGTATTTACTTTCCATTTGTATATCTTCATCTGAGAACTGTGTGTTCATCTCAGATGCCCAATTTTGGAGAGGGTCTTTGAATTTGGGGGGATTGATGTTTTTCAATTCTTTATATGTTCTGGATATAAGTCCTTTGTCTGAGGGGTTGTTGGCTAAAATTCGTTCCCACTCTGTGGGTTTTCTTTTCACTCTGTTGGTGATTTCTTTTGAAGTGCAGAAACTTTTCAATAATATGAGATCCCAATTGTTGATACTTGGAAGTGTTTCCCGTGCAGTTCGCATTTTGTTCATGAATTCTCTGCCTATTCCTATGTCTCCAAGACTTCTACCTACATTGTCTTCCAGTAGATTCAGTGTTTCTATTTGCTATCTAGGTCTATGATCCATTTAGACTTTAGTTTTGTGCATGGTGATAGGCATGGATCTGGTTTCAGTCTTCGGCATGTGGAGAGCCAATTTTTCCAATACCATTTATGAAAGAGACTATCCTTCTTCCAGTGGACATATTTAGCTTCTTTATCAAATATCAGGTGGCTGAGTGTCTTTGTAGTTGTGCTTGCATCTTCCACTCTGTTCCATTGATCCTCAGGTCTATTTCTTTGCCAGTACCAAGCTGATTTGATCACTGTGGCTTTATAGTAGTTTCAAGTCAGGAATTGAGATGCCTCCTGCCTTGTCTTTGTTGCCCAGAATTGCCTTTGCTATTCTAGGTTTCTTCTGTTTCCAAATGAATTTTAGGAGTGTTTTCTCTAGATCTGTGAGGTATGTCAATGGTATTTTGATTGGGATTTGTTAAATCTGTACAACAGTTTTGGGAGTATGGCCATTTTCACAATGTTGGTTCTTCCAAGCCAAGAGCAAGGAATATCTTTCCATTTCCTAATATCTTCTTCAATCTCCTTTTTCAGCATGATATAATTTTCAGCATATAGGTCTTTTACATTTTTAGTTAGGTTGATTCCTAAGTATTTCATTTTTTTAGATGTTATGTAAAGGGAGATATTTCCATAATTTCTCTCTCAGTGAGTTTTTTGTTTGTGTACAGGAATGCTATTGATTTTTGAGCATTGGCTTTGTATCCAGCTACACTGCTGAACTTGTTTATTACCTCTAGCAGTCTTTTAGTGGAGTTTTTTGGGTCTTCTATATAGAGTATCATGTCATCTGCAAATAGTGATAATTTAACTTCTTCCTTTCCTATCTCTATTCCTTTTATTTCTCTCTCTTGTCTGATTGCCCTGGCTAGTGTTTCCAGAACTATGTTGAAAAGGAGTGGTGAGAGTGAACATCCTTGTCTTGTTCCTGATTTTAAAGTGAAAGCTTTCAGTTTTTGTCCATTTAGTATAATGTTGGCTGTTGGTTTGTCATAGATGGCCTTTATAAGGTTGAGGTAGACGCCATGTATTCTGAGTTTCTGAAGGGTTTTTATCATGAACATGTGTTGGACTTTATCTAAAGCTTTTCTGCGTCTATTGAGATGACCTCGTGTTTTTTGTTTTTGGCTCTGTTTATGTGGTGTATTACATTTATTGATTTGTGAATGTTAAACCATCCCTGCATTCCTGGAATGAACCCCACTTGGTCATGATGTATAATTGTCTTAATGATTTGCTGCATTCTATTTGCCAGTATTTTGTTGAGAATCTTTGCATCAATGTTCATTAGTGAGATTGGCCTATAGTTCTCTTTTTTGGTTGCATCTTTTTCTGGTTTTGGTATGAGAGTAATACTTGTCTCCAGGAATGATTTAGGGAGGATTGCTTCCCTTTCAATTTCATTGAAGAGTTTAAGGAGTATGGGCATCAAATCTTCTCTAAATTTCTTGTAGAACTCAGTTGTGAATCCATTAGGACCTCGGCTTTTTTTTGTTGGTAAGTTTTTAATTATGTTTTCAATTTCAATAGCTGATATTGGGTTGTCCAAAATTGCTATATCTTCTTGGATGAGCTTTGGTAGTTCATATGTTTCTAGGAATCTGTCCATTTCCTCTATGTTTTCCACTCTATGTAAGTAGAGACTTTCAAAATAGGTATTCATGATCTTTTGAATTTCCATGGGATCTGTAGTAATTTCCCCCTTTTCAGTCCTTATTGCATGAATTTGGGCTTTTTCTTTCTTTTTCTTGATAAGGTTAGCTAGGGGTTTGTCAATTTTGTTTATTCTCTCCAAAACCAGCTTTTTGATTCACTATTCTTAGTATTGTTTTTTTAGTTTCAATCAATTGCATTGATTTCTGCTCTAATCTTTACAATTTCCTCTCTTCTATGAGCTTTGTGTTTAACTTGCTCTTCTTTTTCTAGAAGCTTGAGATGGAGCATTAGGTTGTTTATTTGTGCTCGTTTTGTTTTCTTGCTCTGACAATTTATTGCTATATATTTCCCTCTTAAGACTGCTTTCATTGCATCCCAGAGATTACAGTATGTTGTTTCCATATTTTTCATTGAATTGTAGGTATTGCCTTATTTATTCTTTAATTCTATCTATAGCCCACTGGTTGTTCAAAAGTTTGTTATTTAATTTCCATGTATTTATGCAGGTTTTGCAATTTCTTTTGCCATCAATTTCCAATTTCAGTGCACTGTGATCAGATATTATGCATGGGATAATTTCAATCCCTTTGCATTTACTTAAAAATGTTTTATGGGATAATATATGGTCTATTTTGGAGAATGTCCCATGCACAGCTAGAAGAAGGTGTATTCTGATGTGGTTGGGTGGAAGACTCTGTAAACATCTACTAAGTCCATTTGCTCACAGGTATGATTCAGTTCTATTATTTCTTTGCTGACTTTTTGTCTGCTTGATCTATCTCTTTGTGACAATGGGCTGTTAAGGTCCCCTGTTATAATTGTGTTCTTGTGTATTTGGTTTTTCATGTCCATTACTATCTGTCTTATATAGTTGGGTGCTCCTGTGTTTGGTGCATATATATTTATAATTGTTAGTTCTTCCTCTTGAATTTTTCCACTAACGAGTATGTAGTGACCTTCTATATTTCTTTTAATCATTTGAGGTTTAAAGTTCACATTGTCTGCAAATAGAATAGTTATCCTTGCTTTTTTCTCAGTTCCTGTTGCATGGAATACTGTTTTCCATCTTTTGACTTTTAATCTATGAGTTTCCTTTTGGATCAGATGTGTTTCTTGTATACAGCATATTGTAGGATCATGTTTCTTGGTTTATTCTGTCAATATATTTCTTTTGATAGGTGAGTTGAGGCCATTTACATTTATGGATATCACTGATATGTACTGGCTTGACTTTGCCATGTTATTTTCCAGTTGTTTGCTTCCTGCTTTTCCCCTTACTTAATTGCTTATCCTACCAGGTGACTTCTTTCTGTTGTTGTTCTGGGATTGTGGTCATTTTTATCTCTGTCTAGTATGTCTTTCAATACTCTTTCCAGGGTTGGTTTGGTAGACATGAATTTCATCAGTTGTTCTTTTTCATGGAAGTATCTTGTTTCTCCATTAAATTTGAATGAAAGTTTTGCTGGGTACATCAGTCTGGGTTGAAAGTTGTTTTCTGTCAGGACTTGATATACCTCACTCCAAGCTCATCTTGCCTTGAGGGTTTGTGCTGAAAAGTCTGCTGTGATTTTAATGGGCTTTTCTTGATAGGTGAGCTGTGTCTTTTCTCTAACAGATTTTAGTATTCTGTTTTTATGCTATATGTCTGAGATCTTAATTATTTTGTGCCTGGATGTGGATTTATGTTGATTGTGACTGTTTGGCATTCTATATGCCTCACTCATCTGCATATCAGATTTTTCCCCATGTTTGGGAAATTTTCTGGTATTACTTTTGTGAATATTTTATGTATGTCATTTGCATTGACTCCTGCATCTTCACTAATGCCCCTTCATCTTTTATTGTTGTTCTTGGCATCATCTTGAAGCTCCTGGATTGTCTGTTTATGCTGCTTTGTTATTTTTAAAAGTTCTATCCTTTCCTGATCACTAATTGTGATCCTGTCCTCAGGGTCTGAAATCCTATCCTCAGCTTCATTTAAGTGATTTTGCATACTTTCAGTAGAATTTTTTGTTTCTTGGATGTCTCTTTGAGTTTGTTTCATCAGTTCTGCTTGTTTTCTATATTGTTCATTCAAGGTTTCAATCAGTTTCCCATGCTCCTGTACATTTTTCTCTATGTCTTCTTCAGCTGCATTCAACTACTCCTTTATTGAGATTGCTATTTCTATCTTTACATGGGAGAGTACTTCTAATTTGATTTCCTCTATAGCCTCGTGGAGTTGTTTTTTTATTTCACTTGCTCTTTTCAGAGATTTCTGGTGTGTTACTCTTGGGGTCCTTTATGTCAATGTCTCCTATACTTGCTCCTGATGCACTAGATGTTTGAGATTGCATTTTGCTTTTTTGTTTTGCTGTTTTTCCCTTTCGAGTTAGTGTTTGGTCCTTCAATCCTGCTAGGCTAGCCCCAGACCCAGGGCATGGTCTTACCACCTGGGAGCAGAGTTTGGAATCCGCCCTGTGCACTGAGATGCTGCCATAGTGCGGGCAGTCACGGCCTGGGGTTGGATTCTGGGCCCTGCTCACTGCTTGGAGCTCACTGGGCGTGGCCTGGCTAGGACCTCTGGTCCCTCTCCAGCATCTTAGGCTGGCTCCAGACACAGGGTGTGGTCTTACCACCCAGGAGCAGAGTTTGGAGTCCACCCTTTGTGCTGGGATGCCGCTGCAGCACGCAGTCACGGCTCTGGGTTCAGCCCTATGAATTTCTGAGCATTGCTTTGAGATGCATCCAACAAATTTTGATACATTATTCTTGCATTACATCAAAATATTTTCTAATTCTTTATCTTTGACTTGCGATTATTTAGAATTGTGCAGATTGTTTAGAACAATTTTCAAGTATTTGGAGACTTTCCAGTTATTTTTTATGATGTTTCTCATTGAATTTCATTGTGATCAAAGAACATGCCCTACATGATTTCAATCCTCATTATTTTGACAAGGTTTGTCTTATCACATAGGATATTGTCTATTTTGCTGTATCTGTGTACTCTTGAAAAGAACGTGCATTGTGTTGCTCTTGGGCAGAGGGTTTTCTACATGGTAGCTATATTCAGCTAGCTACTGGTGTTGCTCAGTTCTCCTATACCTTGCTGATTTTCTGTCTTCAGTTATATTAATTATTCACAGAGAAGTATTGATGTTCCAACAATAAATGTATATCTATTGATCTCTCTTTTTGGATTGATACATTTTTGCTTGAATTTTAAGGCTGTGTTTATGAAGCATTCTCATTTTATATAGTCATATTGTCTCCACAAATTGACCCATCATTGAGTAATATCCTATTTATCCTTAAGAAATTTTCTTGGTCTGAAGGCTGTTTGGTCTGAGATCAGTATGACCTCTGCAGTCTCATTGGATTAGTGTAAGCATAGTAAACATTCATTATTCCTTTACATTTAACTTACTTGCATTGTTATATTTAAAGTATATTTTTAATAAACAACATGTAGTTAAGTCTTGTGTTTTCATCCAGTCTAAAAATATTTTCATTTAATTGATGTATTTACATCGTTTAAACTTAATGTAATTATTGATATATTTGGACCTTGGTTTACCATCTTAAGTTCTTTTCACTATGCTTTTTTCCCCTCTGCTTTACTGCCTTTTGGAAGTTATTTAAGTTTCTCTGACATTACATTTTTATGTGTCTACTGGGTCTTGTGTATATATAACTGTACATTTTTACATTTTAAACTAGAAATTATAAATATGTAACTTTTCTCAGTTTTTGTTTATATTTATTTTTTACCACTTCAGGTGGGATATAGAAAATTTACATTCATTTAGTCTCCTTTACTCACCTTCTTTTTTTAAAAACATAATATAATATTAAATTTTTTCTGTCAGCAATCATACATATTAAAGGATTATAAGAGAAGAAAAAAGTCTATTATAGTAAATAGATGTTTAGCATTTCAGCTCCTTTCTTCATTTTTGTTTTTCTAGCACCTTTTAAAATATCATTTTCCTGTCATCTGAAGAAATTCTTTTGGTGTATTGTTTTAAGAGTAAATCTGCTGGTATAAAAATGGATTCCACTCTATATATTGGCTAGTTTTTAAAAATCAAGTAATATTATTCACTGGCTTCTTCATCTGCTATCTTTTATTTTGATTTTAAGGCAATCCACATTTATTTATTTTGTTGTCTTCTATTTCTTTGTTGATTTTTTTCATTTGTTTCCATTGTGTTTGACTTTATTTCTTGAGGCATTGTCATTTTAAAGCTGGTATTTGTTATCTCTTTTTTCCCCCATTATGGATATTAAGAATTTTCTCTTTCTTCATATGCTGACTAATCTTAGATTTCTCTTAAAAATTTTGAATATTTTGTTGTGACTCTGGGTCTAGACATGTTAAGTGTCATAGGATTATTCTACATAAATTTTGTCAATAATTCAATGGGATTAGGCCCAGGATACAAGTTCTCACCTGCCTTCTATTGCTTGTAGTTCTAATGTCAGTTCAAGTTCAAAGTTTTTGTAGTGATATTTAGCTCTGTCTTTTGTGTGTGTTTACTCATTTGGTCTGGGACCTCATTAATGTTCTACCTTGTTGAGTCCTCAAAGCCTTTCACATGTTCTTTAGGGTCAGATACAAGCATACTTAGCTTGACAGTGAGCACTAAAGTTAATGAGAATTTTATAAGATCACTTTCTTGAGCTCCCTTCTGTCCACAATCAAATCTACATTTTATAGCTTCCCAGAACTCTTTTTCTTGCCTCTCAGGCTAAGAAGCTAAGTTTTTAGTTTCCCTACACAACTGTGTATTTCCCATGATTTCCCCCACGATATTGCATCTACTTTTCAGGCTAATAAATGAGAAGATTATAAGGAAAAAGCTTGCAATGGAAATTCTCCCACAAGGTCTTAGTATCAAAGTTTCTTTGGTTGGCATTTTAGGTATCTGCCCAACTTTCACTGCTGTTGTCACCTGTTAACCCATGATTGCCTAGACTTAAGGTGAGAGAATGAAGAAAACAACCACAAATCTAGAGAATTTTCCTACTCTTCTGATCTACAAATTTCTTCTTTTCTTTTCATTGTACCAGAAACAGAATTTCCCTTCCCTTCCCTTCCCTTCCCTTCCCTTCCCTTCCCTTCCCTTCCCTTCCCTTCCCTTCCCTTCCCCCCTTTCTCTTTTTTTCTCATTCCTACCTCCTCGTGTAATTCTGAATTCTGTTCTTTTAATTGGCTTTGAATCAAGGCTAAGAGATTCCAGAGAAGAAAGTAAGTGAGAAATTCACTGCTGATTTGGCAATATTGTGAATTGTGCTTTTCTGCTCCAATCTGCTTTCATACAGTCATCATACACATTTGATCTGGGCCATTTAGTTGCATCCTTGGAGGAGACTGAGGAGAGGGATAAAGTCTCCTCTTGACCAAAACTGAAACTCCTTCCACTACCCATTGAATAACAAGTTCCATCTCCTTGAAATATTTGCTTCAGATTTTATATGCTATGCAAAAATATGTTTATTACTCATACTAAGACGACTATATTAGATCATGCCTTATAGTAACATGCTAGTACATTCTCTTCAATAGAGCAGAGTGGTAATTGTTTGATGAACCTAATAAATAAATAAAACTGTTACTGATATTCTCATGAGCATGTTGAGAGAAGAAAAATAAGAACATAGTGAGTAAGAGGAAAGCTGACAGTTGTAGAGATAAAGACTATTATCTCTGGAACTGGAATAGTTCTGTACACAGAATAAATGCATATTAAAGGGTCCAGATGGCACTGGAAATTAATTTAGAAGAGACTAACTCATAACATTTCATTCAAACCTATGATTTTTTAGGTCAGCAATAGGGTACTACAGTTATCCCGTGTCTTTAATGTAGTATGTCAAACTACATTGATTTGAGCAATAAATATTTGTATTTATAAAATGTTATTGGATAACCTAAAGAAAATAGAGCACAATTTTAAAAGGGAGTAGTAAGTAGGGAATTTAAATTCTACTTCAAATGAGTAAATTAGTTTTCCATGTTTCATGAGGAAGTATATTTCTCAGGTCTGAGATTGCTGCAAATGTAAATTGATACAAAATATAAAAATCCATACAAATGGATGAACTGGTACCAAATAAATATCTGAAAAGTTCCTCTGCAAAAATAATTATATAAAGAAGGAAACAGAAACATCTTTTAGACAGCAACTTTTAAAATTGTTGGATAAATATAATGCTTTTTTGTGAGAATTTTTCTTTAAGGTTATCATTTTGAATAGAGAAGAGTCGTTGAAAAAATTGATGAATTTAGTTACTACACAAAATGAACTAAACTCACAAGAGAGTGCCTCTTTCTATTTTCTATGTAAGCCATTCTTTCACAAGTGCAATTAATAAGTAATACTTTATTAGTGTATATGTATATCATGAGTAATAAAAGAATGGATTTTAAAAAGGCACGCAGATATACTTTGGTATTATAGCAATGTTTGTTGGGCCTTTACTATATGATTTAAATTCTTTATGCATCCAGTTTTAATCCTTATAACATTTCAAAGATGTAGCTATCATTATTATAATTCTTCCAATTTTATAGATAAGAAAATTGAAAGACAGGGAGGTTGAATTTATTGCTCAGTTCTACAGCTAGAAAGAGACATAGGCAGGATTGACATTCACACATTCTAACATCACAGTAGGTGTGCTTATTTACTACCTTCACATACCAACAATGAAAATTGCTAAATATGTATGGAACTTACTGTGCTACATAGAAAGGGAACCAAATAGAAGACAGATATTAAAGGAACTTAATTATACAGTATGTGTGCCTCCATTATAGTATGTTAAATTGATATTTCCTCAAGTTAGCAATAAATGAAGTCTGTATGTAAGCAAGTGTATTTAACTCTGCTATCATTTAAGATTTTAAAATATTACTAAAAACAGTTCTCTCTATCTTTGTGCACATTCCAGCCATGCCTGTTACTTTCAGACTTTATAGCCAGGAGGCATAACTGATAAAGAAAGCATTCTAAAATAGGTTTTGGTCATAAGCCAAAAGTAGGATTTAATATTTACCTAAAATACTGATACTGTAGGCATTGAAGTATATAAAATTATTTACTCTGCAATGGACATAGGCTACAGTATGCATTTTTTTCAAGTTGTTTTAGGCAAAAAGTCAACAGCACAAAAAATGGCTTACAATCCTGAATGGGGGAGAAATGGAGATGAGAGTGAAAAATTCCTATAATTCTAAATTCCTACAATTAAGAAAGACAAATTTCTTCACTTGGTTTCTTTGGTCTAGGGCTGGCTTTTTTGTCTTTAATTGTTTCAGATCAAAGAGAGAGACTGCACTGAAGAATTTCGGTGCTGCATGAACAAACCTGTCCAATCACTCATGATGGATAAAATTTCCTGTGTTTGTTTTTAACAGGCTTGTCTTGGTTATAAAAGTACATTTCTTTTCCCCCAGAGGACTTGTTAATCAAGGTAGATTGAAGGCATCCAGAATACACTCATTTATTCAGGTAACAGAAAATGCACTAGTTAAGATATATGAGCCCTGGACTTAGGCTGCCTGGGCTGAAGCCTGGTTCTACTGCCCCACAATGATACCATATTGCCAGTCATCACAGGAAGCAGTACTAAGACCATCACCCCTTTATAGATCAGAGGTGGAGACCTGGGGAGGTTCTATGCCTGGTGTTTTGCCTAGTCTTGCAGTTTGTTTAAACATCCCCCCAAAGCCTCATGCAGTCATGGAGGTGGCTGAGTCCAGCATTTGTGACTGGTTTGTTGTGTAGTGCTAGGATTGGCAGTGTGAGTGCTGCACCCTCCCAGGGGTTGGTAGCCAGCATACAATATAGGGAAGGGAAGGAAGTGTGCTTTGCCCCTTTTTGACCTTTTCGGTCTTGTTGCTTGCTGCTGCCTTGAACAGCTGCCCCTTATTCATGCTACCTTGCCTTGAAGTCAACTGAGTATGGACAAAAACCTCTAAAAAACAGTCAAATAAACCTCTCCTTCCTTCATTTTGGGCATCAGGTAGTTTGTTTCAACCATGAGAGAAAAGTAACCAAGACACCTACTATCTAGTACAGAGTCATTACTCAGTAGAAGCTGGCTAATTTGTTAGTGTTTGGAAGCCATAATCTGGTGGCTGCAAGGTCACTTCCTACTGTGTCTGACAGGCAAGTTCTGTACTACATTTGTGTGCAAGGCTTTCCATCTGTGGTTCAGTGAGAATCCATTGGAGGTTTAACATCTAGTGTTCCATTATATATGGTAGCCCAGGGAAGGTTTGCTTTGTGATATGGCTCTATTCTCATGTACTGTTTGCTGACAATTTGTTAGCTCCACTTGGTGCCCTACCTTAAACCAAGGATGGATTTACTGTTTTGAAATTAATTATCTGATGATATTGCCAGAGAGCTTGGCCTTCCTTGTCTTTGAGTTTTATTTGTAAGCACTTATATTCATTTGGTTGACAATCCTGTTTACTGGGCTCTATAAGAGGCAAAGTGTGACACCTTTGATCTCTTCTGTTTCCTGCCTAACACAAAAGCAGGACCTTAGAGACTATGGGATTGAGTTCTCTGGCTGCTAATATTAATGTATTCTACAGAAAGGAAGAGGCAAGGATTCTAATTAAGAAACCACTTTGCTATATTTTATATGAAAATCTCTAAAATAATAGGGAAGTCTTTTTCTTTAGAATTTTAAGAAACATCTAATTTTTTTCATATGCTGCATTAAACATATTCTATGACTTTTTAAAAGAAAATTAAGCTGCTTCAAGACAAGAAATTTGAATGCTTAGAACTAGATTTAATCAACAGAGAATTTGTTTCACATATTAAGGTTATAATGAATTTCTCTAAGTGTAGGATCACTGCTGTCTTAAAATCATTTCTACCAAACTGCAATTCATATTAATTCCACCAATTTTTGCTTTGTACAAAAGATTTGATTTGCATCATACTGTGGTAGCTTGCAGCTGAATTGAAAATTTTATAGAAATAAGAAAGAACTCAAGTACATGCCTAATAAATTAAGAGAAAAATGTAGAATTAAGAAAAGATGGCCATGTGAAGTGTACAAAAATATCATTCCAGAGGAAATAATTGGATTTATTTGATATCATGTTTGTATTCCTTCTCTTTGAGTTTCCCTACTTGTGTCATTTTATTAAAATTTCAATTTACATACATTCTGGTATTTTATGGAAAGAGTCAGTCATAAAAGTTGGTTAATGAAACAACCAACTTTTGTTGTTTGCTCTGTAAACAAGCTTAAGTTTTTCTAAATATAGTCTAAATGACAAGCAGCTATGAGTTTGACAGCTACAATGGAATTAAAAATATTTCTGATAATATTATAAACCAGGACAGGGAAGTGGAGCATATGGTGGCATCATTATACCATAGCTGAGCTGAATTCAGGTCATGCATGTGTGTGTTTGTGTGAGCGTGTGTGTGTTTGTGTATCTACTAACTTATGGTTCTGTCTTTAATGTTTATTCTATTATATTCTATTTACCTCTTCCTGATCCATGCACAGTGACCGTTTTCCTTCACTCACTCTCCCCCTAATTTATGTACTAAGGCACAGGTGCACCTAGCTGTGGGAAATGCAGGCCAAACCTGGCAGTATTTAATACCAGCTCCATCTACAGGGGATTGGAAGGGTAAACCAGCCGTTCTAAAATGTGGTCTTGACACCAGCAACATCAGCATTTTTCAAAATGTAGTAGAAACTCAAATTCTCAGGTTTCCACTTCCAATTAGATCAGAACCTTGGGCAGCTGTCCAGCAGTCTTGAGTTTTAAGCCTCCCTTCAGGTATTTCTGATGCTTACTCAGGTTTGAGAGCCATTAGTTTTGTTCTCACTGTCTTTATTCTGCCTGCCTGCCTTGACTTTCTGGTGTCTCCATATCTTTGAACTTTAGTTTTCTCACTTTGATTTCCTCCTTGATGGGTCTTCTGGTCTCTCTAATTAGGTTTTTGCTGATTTCAGATTTACATTCTAGTTGTCAGCTGAGACTATCATTTTGCCCTCAGACTGAAGCCTTGTGAGTTCTTTTCTTTAATACTATATCACAGTCCTGCCCATACCCCTCTCCTTTCTTGGGTGGTGGCCAAGTTTTGCATAGAATCAGTTGAACCATTTGGAGGCAATTCCCGTGGAGCAGACCCATGACCTGGTAACTCTATGCTGTGCCCTGAGGCAGGCTAAGATCACATGAGCCAAATTTGACCTCCACACACCTCTCCTTGGACGCTGTGATCAACATCATTATTCTTTATAGTTAGACTCTGTCTTATAACGTGGATAACTGTCCTAAACTGTCTAAAGTACCATTAGTATACGTCCCTTTCATTGCTTAATCAGATATCAAGAAGTGACATAAATTATGACACTTGTTGAAAGCCAACTGCTGTTTTTACAAAGCATTATAGAAGAGAAAGTAAACACTTTAGGATAAAACACATTATTGATTTGAGGACAACTTCAGGTAAAGAAAGAAATAGTAAAGAACAAATTATATTTGATTACTTTAAGAAAATCTTGACATCTATACCTTGTGTTCTAAATATTCTAATTTTTCCGAGAGGGTGTTCGATACTTTTGTAGATGGCAGCATCCTCTAACCTTTGTTTTCCAGGCACTCATTTTTCCCATGCATGAATCCAACCTACTGAATTGTATTTTCCAGAAACCTGAATACAGCACTATATTTCTAACAGTTTACAGGAGATCTGTTGCTGAAGAGTTTAAAGCAACATGTGTACTCATCATCCATAGGAGCCTACAGGTAACCCACTGTGAAAGAAATTGCAGGCCACCTTTATATGGGTAGAAAATAATTCAACAAGCATTTGAAAATACTCTCTATTCACCTTTAGTCAAAGCCCTTTTATGTGTTTAGCAATATTCACAGCACTTTGAGAAGTCTTTTTTCCCTTGAATTTGGTTTAATGCATAGCCACTTGGCCTACTTTAAGTGTAAGCTTTCTTATATTAAATGTGGAAGTCCTACTTATTTTTTCTTTTTATCAAATGTGTAGAAAATTATTTGTAAATTCTTAACAAAAACATTTATAGTTGTGCCTGCGTGCATTTAATTCTTCATGAATGATTTTTCAGTCTTGTTATATGCCAGGCTCTATACTAAGTGCTGGAATAGCAGTCTTAATCTGTAAGAATCTTCTTGGAAGTCCTTTAGCAGCCAGGTAGAGCTTCTCATGGCAGATGAGGTAGCTATGGGTTTGTCTTTGACTGGGCAGGAATTGAAGAAAGTCTCCCTACCATTAAGATGCATGGGTTTGAAAATAAATGTGATTTGTCTAAATCATTGTTACTTTCTGGAAAATGAAAATGAGAACCTATATCACAGAAACATTTAAATAAAGATGAAAATACTTTGTAATAGATTTTTCCAGTTGGCACCAGCTGTCCATTTCTGTCTCATCATCTGCTACCTCTGTACCTCAGGTTTACAGCAATTGGCTCCTAGACATTGCTTACTAGAGGATCCCTGACTGAAATCTTGATCTCCTTTTCCAGTGAGAAAATCTCTAGCTTGTGTCCATAGCATCCCTTTGGCTAAACATATAATTCCATTGTTAAATATGTTTATACTTTTCCCAAGGACCTATTTCTATCTTAGGTACTCCAAACAATTAAAAACAAAGCAAATTCATTTTCTCCTTGGTATTACTATTTTTTTGTAGCACTATTACTGGATTGTAAGTATCCTGAGGACGAGATATGTCTTATTTTTGTTACTCTTTAGCACTTCACACTTTACTCCAATATTGTTGAATAGAAGAATTAATAGATGAATAAAACCTATTCCTAAGGACAGATTGTAAACAGATAACATTCTAGGATTTCTAGGACTCTTGGAAAAGTCTGTATAGTTGGTGATCTCATATCATTTCACCTTACGAGTGAAGGTCGACTTAACTGCAGCGAGAGTTAGGGTACAAACTTCCCATTGTACTCTTGATCAAGTCAGTGGTACCGGAAATTGAACAGTGCAGTCATACCTCATATTAATTTCCATTGCTAACCAGTGCAACTCACCTGATCTGAAGCCATGTGAGCATAGGGGTTGTCCCTCCTCCAAACACCCAGACAGTAAAGAATACGAGGAGCAGCGTGGTGGTGAACATCATCTGTTTGGGCTGAGATTCTGTGTTCCGAATGGCTAAAGCAAATGCAATTGCTCCCCTCAAACCTTGCAAGAAAACCAGAAAATGAAAATAAATGCTTTAGACACAACTTTTTTTCAATATATTTAACTGTACAATTTACTAACACAATTACCTTTTAATTAAACTTTTTGTTTGGAGATAATTATAGACTCACACAGAGTTGTAAGAAATAATAAAGAGAGAGATACTAAGTACCCTTCCCTCAGTTCTCCTAGTGATACCATCTTGTAAAGCTGTAACATAATACTTCAACCAGAATAATAACATTTACACATTCTAAATAAAAGAACATTTCCATCACCTAAAGACCTCTCCAAAAATTATCCTGTTATTATCATACACACTCTCCTCCCATGCACACCATTCTTAACTCGGGAAACCAGTAATCTCCTTTCTATTTCTAAGATTTTTTTCATTTCGAGATTGCTATATAAATCGAATCCTACTGTACAGAGCCATTTTTGTGTGGTGCTGGGAATCAAACACAGGGGCTTCTGCATGTGAAGGGAAGAGCTCTGTCACTGAGCTACATCCCTCAGCCTATGCATGGAGCTTTTTGAAACTGCCTCTTTTTTTTCACCCAGCATAATTCTCCAGATATTCGTGTTGCTGAATTTATCAGTAGTGTGTTCTTTCATGGGATGGATGTTCTACAGTTTGTTTCACCACCTACCTGTTGAAGGACATCAGGACCATTTCCAGCTTCTGGCTACTTCAAATGAGACGCTAAAATTTGCATACAGGTTTTGGGCAAATGTAAGTTTGTATTTCTCTTAACTAAATGCCCAGAAGTGCAGTTACTGAGTAGTATGGTATTTGCATGCTTAGTTAAAAAAATTTTTCTTTTCCAGAGTGGCTGTACCACTTTATATACAGAGTTGGCGATAGTTATTGTGGCCTTAATTTTTATTTTCCAATGGCTAGAGGTGTTAAATATTTTAAATATGTTAACTTTACCTGTATATTCTTTTTGGTGAAATGGGTCTTCACATCTTTATCTCATTTAAAAAATTGGATTGTTGGATTTTTCCATTGCTTTTTTGAGAGTTCTTTATTATAGAGATTATGCTTTTGTTGGATACATGGCTTGCAAATATTTTCTTCCTCTCTAGCTGTTCTTCTTATCTTCTTAAGATTCAAAAATTTTCCACTATTTTTTCTAAAAGTTTTATAATTTTACATTTAAACCCACATTCATTTGAAGTTAACTTTTGTATAAAGTGAGAGGTTTGAGGTGAGGTTTTTATTTTATTTTATTGCCTATGGATGTCTACCAGTTCCATTAAATTGTTTCTGGACTTTTGTTAAAAGTCAGTTGAATTTGTGTGGATCTGTTTCTGAATACTCCATTTTGTTCCACTGATCTATGTCCCCATTCTTCTACGAGCACATTTTCTCAATTATTATAGCTACATAGTAAGCTTCAGTAGTGGGTAGAGTGATTCTTCCGACCTTGCTTTTTTACTTTTGTTATAGTTAATACATTGTGTCAACTTGAGAAGTTTAGAAGTTTAACTAACAGACTCAGCAGGAAACCAGGATCCTTACTTTGTAAACATTCTCATTCTGTGTAAGAGCAGGCAGAGACACTTTGTGAGTGCTACATCTGCCTAAGAGGCAATGTGTGGCCTGAATAGAATATAAGGGAAGAAAAGAGGCTTGTTTTCTTTTTTGCTCCTGCTGCTTTTGCTGGCAGCTGCCTTGAAGTGTTGCTCCTTCAGCCATGCCACCCTTGCCTTGGAGCCAGCTGAATATGGACCGAAACCTCCACAAACAGTGAGCTTAATAAACCATTCCTTCCTTCATTTTGGATATTAGGTATTTTGTTCCAGCAATGAGAGAAAAGTAACCAAGACAGTTTTCAAAACTGTAGCTATTCTACCTTTTTTTTTTTTTTGCTTTTACATAAAACTTTAGAATAATATTGTATATACCTACAAAACATCTTCCTGGGAACAATCAGACATGTCAGGAAAGAAGGAAAAGTAAGCTCAGAGACCATTGGGAATTATTAATTAAATAACATTTAAAAAGTATGCCAGATGGTTGACCACACATTTATAATCTTTGTGATCATAAACTAACCTATTAAAACCTGTTTTTTTCCTTGTTTTACCTTTTCCTCCTTAATAAAAATATGCTAATTGGGTTTTTATGAATACATATTAAAAGTACTTATAAATAGTAGTAAAGATTAAATGCTGGGTCTTTAAAGTGTGATGATATTAATAAAATAGAAATGTGTACTTCAAAGAGAATAAATAAAAGCACAGGTAAGAAAGAAAGGAGGTAAAGTGGAAGGTTTCTCTGGAGTAACCCAAGAGGCACAAGACATTTATAGTCCTTATATTGTATAACAGGACAAATAAAGGTTTATAGTGACAGCAAATATAAGTCAAAGAGGTAATTATTTACTTTTATAGGAAGTCTTAGTGCAGGTACATAAAATATCAGCAATCTGCTTTTTATAATGTTTCTGTTGCACAAAGTTAACAAATTTCTAATTCTATTCATACTTTAAAAACAATTTTAAAAATTAGATATATAGTCAGATGAAGAAGATTATGATCATCTTGGTTTTTATTCCTGTGTTCCCAACTTAGAATATAATGCTCCTTTCTTATCTCCATGCCAAGAATATACAAAAGACAAGTGACATAACACAAGATCCAGAGGATTAGACGAGAGAGATTTAATACATTTTGCCTGAAACAAGGGAGCCTTGGAAAGAGAGAGGAACATGTACTCTGATTATAAAATACCTTCAAGGAAAAAAAATGTAATGGAGGAAGGAAATTATTCTAAATCTTCATGTAGACAAGGAAATGGCCTGAAGATAAGGAAGATAACATTTGAAGTAGATATTAATAAGAAAAAGTTCTTTTACATCAGAAATTCTGAACACTTAGGATGGCTGTACTCAAGAACAGTGCCCCCTCCAGAGGTACTCATGCATTCAGATCCTGCAGGGGATGAGAGGGTGGGGCTATTAATAACACTTCACACTGGGGACTATTTTTATAATGTTCCTTTCAGGAAGTACAAACAGTGTCATTAAGGAATGAGAACTCAAGGAAACAATCTTGGAATAGACTCCTGCATCTAAGGAGAGGATTAATAGGTCAAGGTAAAGCCACTAGCAGTGTTTAAACTGCGCAAACCTGGAGACAGGAGATAATCTTTTCATTTTCTCTCTTCCTCAAGCTCATATTGCTAGAAATGTCCAGAAAGCAACAGACCCACAAATTAGATGATATTAGAAACATTAGAGAAAGAATCACTAAGTATTTGTTTTTCTTGCTATTGATATTCATAGTTTAGGGGTTTTTGGGGGGTTTATGAGAAGGAAAAGATTAGAAAATAGAATATGAATTCTATAAGTTCGATGATCCTTACTGTAAATTCATGCTGGATATTAAAGACAATGTACTAAGCAATCATTAATCTTCCTAAGTATTCTTAAAATGTATTGTTATTTTATTAAACTAGTGTAATTATGCTCACAAATCTAAATTGTCTCCACATGAGCAGTTCATGGCTTAACAACATACTCAAAATATATGTTAATCTGACTTCTAAAAATACATGCTTCCTACAAACTAAAACCTGTGTTTATAGGAGATGTGATGTAGAGATTTCTGAAATAAATGGAAAAATACAGATTATGGCCTTGTGGCAGATGATAAGACACTGTTAATTAGAGCCATCTCTAAGATGTCAAGAGGATGAGTTCTAAATATGATGATCAAGTAGGAAAACTCAGAAACAGGGTGTTTTTAGAGAAGAGGTCACCTGTCCATAGCCCAGTCATATGTGGCACATAAAGCACCTGCTATAAATGAAATGGTGTGACAATGCCAGAAGCATTGAAATGAGAACAGTGAGTTGCTGAGTGGACAAAGTGAAATTAATTTAGAACTCCAGTTAAGAACTATTGCCTACTTTCTACTCATCCTTTATGACTCTACAAGTTGCTCACTACACACTAGACAAATGTCAAATCAATGACCATTCATTGCTTCATTTAATGCATATATATTGATTAGCTGCTGTGTGGAGGCTTTCTGCATACTGATTCTATCTTCTTAATGCCATGGATTTAGGCTATAGAAGATTTTAGCATTGAAACAAATTACTAGGCTACCAGCAAAATACTTAGAAATGAAATACCAATATTGATTTATGATTTTCTTTTTAGTAAAAATTTCCAAAGAACATGTACCTTTCCACCCAGAAAAAGAGAAGACACAGAATTTGTCAAAACTTGTGTTTTATTTTGTTTTCTGAATAGTTTGACCCATTGATTTACCTTTCTTTTTCTCATTGTTTTGGCCAACTAATCAAAATAATTCTGTACTTCTGAAAGTTGATGACTATACTATTTCTGTTTAAATGGGTTTACTTTGTAGAGATTTTGACATATTTCATATCCCCAGTTGGAAAGTTAGCATCATCTTGGGGGAATAAAGGAATTACCTTCAATTAAATGTGGTTTCATTTAAAATTCTACCCTAAGGATTTCTTGTGTTAATTATGTTGATGTTCTATTCATAACAGTAGAAGACTATTGAACCAAGGAAAGCTTTCTAGCAAGGACCCCTGCTGCAAACAATGTGAAGCTTCCTGCTTAAAGAACAACAGTGAAGCTTTTAATCAAATGCAAATTTACAAATGGATTCTGGATGGGTGAAGGTCAGAATACATGCATATATATATATGATATATATATATATATATATATATATCATATATATATCATATATATTCAAATCACAGAAATATAAACTCCTTGCCTCTTAGGGCTTTATCTGTGGGGCAAAGCAATAGGGCAATGCTATAAACATGTCTTGAGCACCTGCTAAGTGCCAAATTTTATCAAAGACACAGTGGGAATGCAACAGTGAGGAAGGTTGTGCTCCTTTATCCTCTTATCCTGGGGTGCACAGTCCTGCAGAAATGACTCTCTTAAAAGGCAAACTGTCATCAGGTGTATTAGAAGTGCAAAGGAAGATGCTTTGGAAGTATGGACTAGTGAAGAAGAAGGTAAGTTGCCTCACCTCATGAAGGCTATCTTCGTTACTTTTCTCATTGTGGAGACAAACTACCTGGCATCCAAAATTTAAAGAGGAAAGATTTACTTGGCTCACAGTTTGAGGTGGTTTGGGTTCATAGTTGGCTGGCTCCGAGGTAGGGTGGCATGCCAGAGGGGCATCACAGAGGAGAAACAGCACATGGCAAGCAGCAAAGCAGAGAAGTAGGAAATAAGTGAAGCAACAAGTGACTGTGGCAGCCCTCTTATATTCTATCTGGGCTACACACCCTTAGGGCAGGAGGTGGTCACACCAGGGTGGTCCTTTTCATTATCCACGCCCAGAACTGTGCCAAACCAATCAGTGGATAATTTAGTAACCACACACCCTTGATCCCAGCATCACACGCTTAATTCCAGTGTCACACACTTTAGATCCAACCACTACTGAAAAGACACACCTATGGTGGCATGAGATTTTGGGGGTACATCTAAACACAAGCCATGACAAAAGCTTAAAACATGACCACCTTCAATAGATGTACAGCGTTTAAGGTGCTGTAATCAAGGGAATGATGCCTGGTTATCTATACCCGAATTGTTTGTTTTCATTCAAATCTCTACAGTTCTTTCTCCTATTACCCTTATTCATACTTCACCTTATTCCAGCTGTTCTTCAGAGCTCAGCTGAGACACTTCTTTCTTTCTCTGTGAATTTTTCTCTGAGGTATGAGACTGTGTTAAGCTGTTAGTATTACATTCCTAGGACACCTATATTTTTTCCTCAGAGCATTGACATGGAGTGCATTGCTATTGACTGGCTCTGTTTATCTGCAACACCTAGAGCCAGTAATACTTGTACATCACACATATAATAGGCACTCAATAAATATTAATTGGACAAATCAATGAATAGATGAATTTTTTGATTATTTATAAGTCTGGATTGCATATGGAAAAGTGATTGCTACTTCTTAGTATCATGTAATGGCTGAGTAGTTATTTATGCAAGCTTAGTGTCTCTATTTTTATTATTCACTGAGAACCATAGAGCCATAGGTTGAGAGTCTAGAGTTCTGGAATCTGTTCTTAGACCTCCTTGAAGAGGTTGCATGATCATAAAAGAGTTGTGTCATCTGGCTCCATGTTACCTCATCTGTAAATGGAGGTTTTTAAGGCTGGACTTGTGATCTATAACTAGAAGTATACACCATAATCATGTAGAACTTTAAAATATACACAGTCATTTTTGCCAGTGACCTATCTCTAGAAATTCTGATTCAACAGGCAATGAGTTACATGAGCTCAGGCTCCTCTCACCACTGTCACAATGGTCCAAGATCCAACACCTCACACTCTGTCCATGCCCCCCCTGACTGACACTCTGATTTTGCCCTCATAGCTTCTGTCCTCTTGTCTTTCTACCACATATTTCTTAAAACAGTTTCCTCAAAACCTAGATTTATGAGGTAATAATTCAGCCAGCAGCTTCCCACAGTGCCTAGAAACCTTTCCATCAGAAGCCTACCCCATTTTCCCATTTATTGCTTCTCTCCATTGAGAAGCCCCATCAGCAAGGCAATATTCAGTTATCATCCTTGTTTCTGGGCCATGACACTGCTGTTAGCTCCTCGCTTCACTGAAGGAATTCAGCCACTCCTGTGGGCTCCTTTAAGTGTCACCCATCAGAACTACCTTCATCCTCACGTCACACCAAGTAGCTTTTCCAGAATACTTTAGTCTACACAATTCTCCCTTTCTTCAAAATCCTGTAGAGTACATTGCTCATGCCGCTTGGCTCTTAAATCATAGTTTGGCATAAAGCAGTACTTAATGTGATCTGTTCTTCTTTCCCCAACTCTTAAATCTTTTAAAAGGTTGAAATTACATCTTCCTTAAACAATTCTTACATCTTGATAGTATCCAGAACATGAATCTCAGTAAATTCTCTTAAATTAAACAACTGTAGTGGCTTTCAGACCTATAGACATGGATGATAATATTCAATTATTCATTCATTCATTCATTGAGGCTCCAGAGTTGGTAGCATTTAAGAGATAGTTCTTAACTTAAAAATACTTCCAGGTGAGATACATAAGGTGCTGTGAAGAAAACAAAAGTAGAGTAAGAGGACAGGGAGCGTGTATGTGATGGGTATGATGTTAGGGCGATTAAGAAAATCTCTCTCACTAGATAACCTGCTAGGAGAAGCCAGGTGGGTAACTATTCCACCTTTGGGAATAGTAGGTGAACTGTACATCCTGAAAAGCAGTACACCTGTTTCAGCAGCAGCAAGGTGGCTGAGCTGACTCAGCTGGAGTGGAGAGGGTAGAAAGCAGTGGGCAGCGAAAGAAGGCAATGCCAGGGAGACGACAGAGAGCCAGGTCATGCTGGGTTTTTGAATAGCAAAGTGTTTGCATTTTAATGTGAGATGGAAAACTTTAGGGAGGTCTTATGCCAGAGAGTGATATAATCTGTTCAGTGCTTCAAAGAGTAACTCTGGCTCTGACATGGAAAGCAGATTTTCAGGTTGGGGGCAAGGCTGTCAGTGAAGAGGATGGCAAGAAAGGGACATGGGTCAAACTAGGGTGGCAGCATGGTAGGTGCTAGAAGTACGTCAAAGGTTGATAATGTAATGGGGATGTACAGGCTGGGCCTGCAGAGACCTGGTGGGTAACTAAAAGCAAAGAAGCTTGGTTGGCATTTTTGCCTTCAATTTTTAGTCTCCTTTGTTACCTTAAAACATTGGGTTAGATCCATGCTCAGCTTCACACAGGCATGTTAATCACTTGAAAGGGTCTGTATTACAGGATATATTAGCCCTAAATTTACCTATGCTGTATCATCCCCCTTTAATACTGAGAATCCCAAGACGAGAGTAACTAAAATAATTTCCAGAATTGGGGGGCATACAACTGTCCAAGTCTCATACTAATGCTTTCTGAATTTCCTTTTCTGTAAGAAGACTCAAGAAACCACTCCATGGGGCAAGCTGAGATCCCTATGTCCTCTTAGGGGAACCTCCTTGGAGTACTGCTACTCCTGTGGGGTAACAGTAACATTTGTGATGGGTCACATGAGGGGTGTGAGGAGAGGTCTTCAAGAATTGATGGTCTGATCAACTTGAAGCATTGAAGAAAACTATAGGTAGAATGTATTTGGGTGCACAAGGGTGATTCTATTTTACACGATAGCCATGTTGAATCTGAGATGCCTCTTAGTGTTCTAATGGCAGAGAGCTCGAATGGGTGGCTGAATACGTGAGTCCAGGGTTCGGAGGAGAATCTTTTTATTAGAGAAAGTGAGAAGATGGGAGGACAGTTTGGAGTCCGAAAAGTTAGGAACATGTGGTTTGTTTTAAACCACCTTTGTCCTTCCCTCAGGACCTCTGTGCTCACTGCCCTTCCTGCCTGCAGTGCTCCTCCAGGGGTCTGTTGGCTGCTACTCATCATCTCAATCAGAAAAGCTGCTTGGCCATCTGCTCTGCACACTCCACCTTCACATAGATCTTTTCTGTACTTGTTTACATGCACTTAAAATCGAACTTGTTTACTCTTTCTTTTTTCCCTGACTAGAAAGTGAACTTGATAGGAGCAAACGCCACCCTCTTTTTGTCACATTTGCTGTGGCATTCCCAGTGCTAGGATGGTGCCTCTTACAGGGTGTGTGTCCCTTAAGCTTATGCTGTGAGAAATGCAAGAATGAATAGAAGGAAAGGTCACTTTTGCATTTGAAAGTACAACTGGAACCCAAAAAGAAATAAGCAGGGGATGGATAGGAATGAAGAAATGTCCTTGAGGGACTGATTTTTCATTTAAAAGAAATGTCTCTATATGAATTATTTTGCTGCCTACCTTTCCATTTTGAATACAACCCACTGCAATGCCCCCTTTTCCTTTCACTTCAACTTCTCTGAGGGAGTTGATTTCAAAGATTTAACACGTTCTTATTATTAGTCTGGTAAATCAAAGCCTGATATAGATCTAAAATTGAATTATGTGTTGCTTTTACACTTGCTAAAGTTTCATGACCTTGCAAAGGGTAACTACTTTCAGCAAAAATGTCAGTCTGGTTTCAAAATACATTTTCTAGAATACTGCAACCTTGCTACATGGTTCCATTCTCAGTTCAACATCATTTTATCACATGGAAGTGAAGCCAACTGACTGTGTTCAGTGGAAAAGCCTTCTACTTTCAAAAATAAATCGAGTTTTTCTGGAAACAAAGTCTGTGTTAGACAAGCAGAACTTTCTTCATGTCTCTTCCTGAACTGGAATCATTTAAACTTTAGGCTACTGAGAAGGAATGTAACACAACTCCAGTGTGTTTTGTATAAAATGAAGTTTGTTTTTGGAGGCCTTGGGCAACTAGGAAAGGTAATTGTAAACAGGATTGGCTTTGTCACAGCTGGCTTTGGAAGTTTATTTCTATGTAGGTAAGATGGAGGTGGTAATAAATTGTGGAATAATCTTTAGTACTCGCTGAAATCTTTGAGATTTTCAAGAGACATCAAACTAACCAAAGTCAACATTCTGTGAGCAATGTCTGACTTAGGGCCAGGTTGTGCTGCACCGTTTACCTTAAAAGTTTCCTGCTTAGGACTGTGATTCTCAGTGGAGGCAGTTTGCCTCTCTGGGAATATTTGACACAGTCTGGAAACATTTGTGGTTTTCCACAAAGCAGCAGGTATGAGGGTGCTACTGTGAGCAGATGCCAGGGATTCTGCCCCCACAGAAAGAATCAATCATTGCTGGAGTTCAGAAACTTTAGTTTAGACATAGAATTACTATTTTCCCACAGGAGCAATGCTATAAATGATAGCAGGACTTTTATTACAGAGGGATACTTTTGGTAAAGATGGCTCTCTGTCCACCAAAACTTGTCCTTACATGGTGCATACACTGTTTTTTCCACCATGTCTTGTGGTGAGATGTTGCCGTATGGCTAGGTCTCATCAGTGAAAGGAGAACAGAACTGATCTGTGCCACATCTGGGCCAAGGTTCTTTCCCCTCCCATAGCTGGATAGAAATAATGAAGTGGTTCTCAAACTTAACTGCATCAGAAACACTTGCAGGACTTGTTCAGCCTAGGACTGCTGGATTGCACTTCTAAAGTATGTGATTCAGTGGGTCAGTGATAGGGTAGAGGATGTGCATTTCTGATGTGCTGCTGATACAGTGGGACCACACTTCTAGAACCCCTGTCATATGAAGTTACAAAGTCAGAAAATGGAAGAAGCCTGGTTGAATCTGAGTCACCACCTGGAAAAGGGGTACCCTACCCTCATTAATATCAACCCTGGTCTGTGACATGACCACTGGCAGCCTGTGACTGAACCACTGGCAGTTCTGAGTCTCTATTTTCTCAGCAGTTTAAGCTACTCTAGGGCTCTCCCGAGGCTTCTACAGGAGAAGGGGAAGCTCTGATACACTTATGCTATATTTCTTTGTAGAATCGCAAAGTATTTTCTAACAGTTGAGAAAATGGGAAAGACGGAGCACTGTGGCCAAAGTTACATAGTGAATGGTACCGCTAACTGTTAAACTTGCATTTCATTCTTCCTGTTAATCAATGTTACCTATGGAAAAGCTCAATAATCAGGATTATAGTATGAATTTGAGTTTTAAGGAAAGAGGAGGAGAAAATATCTTTCCTCTTCTATGGTGTGTGGGGGGGAGATAAATCCCAGGTAACATTCCTTTTAGCTCTTGTCTGCTCCCCAATATTTTTTGTTCCTTTGCTTCCCTTCAGAAGCTGGAAGAAGCCTGGTTGAATCTGAGTCACTACCTGGAAAGGGGGTACCCTCCCTGTACTGATTATTGCTCTGCTCTTTTCTATGTTACTATGGACGTTGGAGACCTTCGTTTTGCTTCAACCACCCCTCCCCCAAATAATCTGGTTTCCACTCATTAATCAAAACTCCCATTACTTTAGGCAGCCAGAATGAGCTTCTTTTTAGGAAGAAAGCAAAGGGAAGAGTATCTGTTGATGAAGGAGGCACACAGTCCTGGCTAAGAGGAGTACATTTAACAATGCTTTGCTTTGCTGTCTACTTGTGGAATTTAAAACAGTGTCAAGATATTTCATGCACTGTGGGAAGGTGGGTGTTGACGGTGAACCAGTTCCTGCAAAGGAAGGGACAGACTAAGAGTCACAGGAAGAGAGGTGGCCTTTGTGTCTCCTTCCTGTATCAGGGAGCCCTGAGTCCTCTAAGATTGTGGTGCTTTTAATTTCCAGGCAGGCTCAGTGGGAGAGTAGAGGTAAGGTCAGAAGTCATGCTCTACTCACAGAGGGGGTTGGTCTGTATGTGAAGGATGCTGTTGACTGTTATTGGAACTTCCTCAATATATCACAGCTAATACTGAAAACTCCTGAATTACCAAATGGCCCTATGGAAATGTAGCACACGGCATTTTTAAAGGCAGTTACATTCAGCTCATTTGCAAATGTGACTTAGGTGAGTCAATTTTATTGACTTCTTTGAACTCTATCTATAGAACTTGAGGGCAGAATTAGAGGGATTTGTGTCTGACACAGGTAGATTAACTTTTTGAAACTGGTTTTCTTGCGTAGATAGTTTCTAATGGTTTGTCTGTCCCATGAACAAGCAAGCAATTAGCAAGCAAATTCAGGCAGAAAGTGGGGAAAAATTATGTAGTCCATTTATTTGCCTCAGTGGATAGGTTAACTTAGTGAAAGCAATCAATCAGATACTTGTTCACTCTGGACATCTTGAAAAATCTAAATGTACAGGGGACATTTATGAATTAAGTAATAAAAGTATTTATTTTCTTGCATTTATCCAGGACTTTATGTCTGCAACACAGGGACTGGTGACAAACATTTAGATTTATTTCCTTTCATTACTGAGTGGCTTAGGGCTGCCATTCTTTTGCTGGCTGTACTATCTCAATATTCATGATGGTCCGATCACCTCCAAGACCCTCCCACTTTTCACATGCAATAAATGTCAAAGTTGATCATGAGATTTTACATGTGTCAACTTATTGTAGGGGGATATATTTATTCTCCCAAAATCTGGTACTTGGTGTCAAGTTTTTGTTCATGTGTGAATGTGAGGAGTAAGTCACTGCTGAGACAGAAAGCATAATCTCAAAAGCGATCCTTATTGGGGCGGGGAGGCAAGGGAGCAGGAACCACAAATGAAGCAACAGTCAACTCTTCTTTGGAATGAAGACCTCAGTTTCTGTTAGGATGTTTTCCTGAAAGCAGGTGTGATATACACGAGTCCTATCTCTGTGAAAGCACTATCGGCTCTCTCTTGTCATTTGTGATGATTAATGAAAGTAAAAGAAACTCCCATATTGAGTGTCACTGAGGTAGCAGTTCCCTTCCTGGAATTTTCTGTTGATCAATTCAGTTTCTGACACTGACCATCTAAGGCAAGAAGTCTCCCTTTCCCAACCATGGGGCTGTGTTTTGGAAAGGATTAATCCTAAGGGCTGAGCCTGCTTCAAAGCCTGACCTCCTTTTACTTTGCCAAGACAGTAAAGTCTTTTTAAAAAATAGTGTACCAAATGGCAAGACCTAATTTACAGCTTAAAAGTGCAAGGGCAAGTAATTTTTATTGTAAATTTTTTTGGGAGTTAAATGAAGAATGATAATGTTTGGGCTTAATAATAGGAGAAAACAACTGTGCGGGGCTGGCCATCATTCTAAGCTAGTTCTTGGATGTGTCAAATTTGTAATAATCATGTAACCTTTTATCAGCACTTGAAACTATGAGAACATAACGGAATTTGCAATGCATGCAGGCTGCACACTGTTATCCACTATCAATATGACTTTTCCTGTGACTGCTGGACAAAGTTGGTGAAAACATTTTTGTGGCTTATTTCCTATATAAGTTGGTTAACCATGTCCCATTTAAAGACCTCAGATGATATATTACAGTCACTCTGCTCACAAATATCTACCGCAGGTCACAGGGGTGATGACGTGAGAGAGATTGGGACTTGACACATGTTCATCTTCTCTAAAGGAAGAATAATTCTAACCTTGTGCCACATTAGCTGGTTAGTGACCTAGTACTGGTAAGGGAGAGACAGTGGCCTAATTAATTGCACAGGACAGGAAGGAGATGTAGCATGTAAAGTTGAAAGAACACTGGATTCTGGGGAAGCAGACTGCAAAGAGGTAGGCTGGGCAAGGGATTCTTGTCAGCATGATAGGATCATGTAGGCTGTCTTTTTTGGGGGCAGGAATAAGGGAAAAAAAAGTAAGAAAGGTACAGTTCTTAGAGGTGCTCAGACTCTGATTTTTAGTCCTTGTATATAAATTTAAGGAAATCTTTTTTCTAAGACTGATTCTAGATTCACTTGAATGTTTGTAATAAGAAAATATAATTCCACAACACAGAGCAAGCAAAGATTTGAAAAAATATTCTGATATCCACAGTCACTTTTGAGGAAATATTATTGTTGTTTATTTTTGGAACTTCCAAGGGAATTTTTGCAGTCAAATATGACTAGGTTTTATTTGCTGATCTCCAGCCTTAAAAGTATTATCTTCCATTGATGGATGTAGGCAAGGCTGGTGTTAAAACTGCCTATGGAGACAATTCCAGAATAGAAAGTTCCAAGGGCAATATAATGGGTAATTCTAAAGTGGCAGTATGAATAAAATGTAGAATTTTGATTAAGTGGACAATGTGTCTCATTCATTCATTCATTCACCTATTCTCCATTAAATGTTTGTGAAGACTATTTAGTTTCAAGGAGTGTGCTGGGGACTGAGCTGTAGTGATGAGCATTTTGTCTTCACAAAGCTCCCAGCTTAGAGTATGCACAGTTAGACAACATGAAAACCATAGTAAAGTGTGATGTGTACTAGGAGTGGAGAAGTACTGAGTGCTATGGAAACAGGTAGGAGGGACAACTCAGACTCGAGGAGTTACAAGGCTGATCATAGGGAGGTAGGCCTAAGTTGAGATCTAAAGAATAAAGGAAATTGCTCAATAAGAAAAGTGGGTAGATATAGAAAAGGTCCTAGGCAGAGGGACAGCTGAGTGAATAAGGGGAAATAGTTCAGCATGCTAAAGGAGCTGAAATTCAGGATTCAGGTAAATAGAATGCTATGCTGATCGAATGGCAAAAGCAAGAGCAAGAGACAAGATTGGCATTTAGGAGGGTCTTAAGCAAAACAGAATGAGGTGGGAGGAGTGGGTTGAAGAGACAGACTCAGAACAGAAGCCATGAATTGTAATTATGTTCTGGGACGTTCTCTCCAAGCTTTCACATGCACTAGAATTACCTGGGGGACCTTGTTAGAATGCAGATTTGAATTCAGTATTTCTAACGAGCTCTCAAGAGATACCAAAGCTGCTGATCTGAGTGCCTTATTTTTGTGTATCCAGGATGAAGAGGGCATGGAAATGTCCTTTTTGCATGATGACTGGTAACAATTGTAGGGAAGTCTCTTGGCTTACTGGAGCTCCATTAGCCTGAGAGAAGTCAGACCCAAATGCCTGTTTCTAGGCACTGCTGAAACAATGAACTTCTTCAGTCTATACTTTCATTTTCATTATTTCTCATTCCACTTATGCTTTCTTCCTGACTATCATATTGTTAGATAAGGTCATTTTGGGATTAAAGTCTCAACTCTGATTGTGACTGTGGCTTGATCAGTGACTCAGAAAAACACTGAAAAAGATGGTGTCCACCCTTGGCATTGGTTCTGAAGCTTTTCTATGACCTGAAGAACATAGTGCTCCACAAAATTTGAATACTAAGTTGATTCCTTTTTTGACATTTGAGAGGGGAAACAATAAATGCTGGTGGGTAATTTTTCTTAATTTAAAGTTTCTCCTCCATGTCTTTCTCCTAATCCTCTGGTGCTGGCAGCTATTTGAATGTTAATGAATGCTAGTGGACAATGAAATGAACCATGAACATTAGCAGCAAAACCTGGCAACAGTTGGGGCTATTGTTTATATGGCCATGTGAGTTTATGGGTGACTTTTTATAAAAATTAATGAACTGTGGTCATATTTTCCTTAGTTTTGTGATAGGACACATCAGGATTCCAATATCTTCTTCCAAGTGCAGCGGAAATGAAAGATTTAAGAAGCAGTGGTTCTTTGATGTGTCCTCTGGCTCCTACTCCATGCCCAGGAGCTTCCCTAGCTTCCATTGTAGATAGATAAGCAAAGCAGCTCTGCATGGTGGGTCTCTAGCCCAACAGTCCCATAGTTCCCAGGTCACAGTGGTTTTAGGAAGGCTGCCAGGGCTCAATTAGGCTTGGCATTTCCCCTCCTTCTAGCAACTCCTGGCTCTTATTTAGATTTAAATTAAATAAAAATTGCAGCACATGGATTTGAATTAAAACAAGAGGACTGATCTTTGTAATATGCACCATATCAATGGGGAAGCTAATTTTTGCGGAGCACATCTCTTTCTTTAATTTAAACCACAGAGCGCTGCCTCTTTGGTTTCAAGGGAACTGAGAACTGGGGCGGGGCTGCTCACTCATGGCATTAAGTAGGGCTATGCTTGAAAGCAACAGGAACAGTTTCGGGGGAGCTTAGCATTCCTTTTAAGCCCTTTGTGCTGGATGTCACATGATACACCAGAGCAGTTACAGCCTGCTGGCCTTGAATTTAAAGAAGATCTTAAAATGTCTCAGAGTAAATGTCCCGGATTGACTCTTAACTCCATCTGAGCCACCAAGAACAGAATTTGCATTGTTAAAAACTTCTCAAGATACAGCAGATGGACAGAGGAGACATACTCCTCACCTGGAGACCCATTAGTCATGTTCGTGTTCCAAAGTTTTGTATGTACAGACTGCTAGACTATATGCAAAATAAACCAGGTGGGGTTTATGCAAGGCAACAACTTCACTGACCGTCACTGCATTAATTTTAAATGAGAGGAGAAGGTGGCAGTGGCTGAGTGACACCAATAAACAATGTGAACTTTACCAAAATCAGTGTTGAGTTGCTGCAAGCCCTTTTTCAACACTCACTGAAGACTCATCTTGCTACCAGGAGATGAGCAAAAGGAAGTTGGATTCCTTCTTAAACTTTCACTTTCAGGTGCATCAGGATTTGGTTGCAGGTCTGGTTTAGGTTTGTGGGACACGGTGTTTACATTATTTTATGGCTCCTTTTAAAGAAAAATGACTATAAAACACATAAGCAATGAATGTTCACTATAACACACCACTAAGGCTTCTCCCAAGATCTTGGAAGGATGGTATAAAAAAGGAAACTGAAATTTAAGCTTATTAGCTTCACAGTGAATTTATCTCTGTTTATTTAAAGGGCTTATTTTTACTGAGTGCCAAAAAGCTATTCAAAAGTTCAGGGAGAAGATAATGGAAAAAGATTTACCAAATGGTGGGCATGGTTGACTGATAAAAGTTCAAGTTCTCCTTTGACTGGCATCTGAACTGTATAAAGTACATAATCTTAGTGACTAAACTTGGGTCAAGTCTACCTTTCTCTTAAGGGCTAGGCCCTCATCTTTATGTTAGTGCATCCAAACACTTGTGTATGAGACTGTATCAATAAAAGACTGCTGAATGAAGAACTGGGTGACTGCAAATGAGTAAATGTAAAAATGAATCCACACTCCCATTTTAGATAGAGAATCATTGTTGCTTTTGCAAAACGTTTTAACCATGTGAACAAAGGCTCCATCTAAATTTATTTGTGAAGTATGGACAATCAGATTCTGTCAGAGGGCTACTGAAGTCAAACCTCTTATGGGATGACCAAAAGTACTCCAGGCATGATTAACATTAGAGTACATTTTGAAGCAAATATTCTTTAAGGTGACTGGCAGGTATTACTTTCACAAACCCAGAAAAGAATGATTTGTGTATTGCTTGTTACTTTCTCTGACTTAAGTCATTTTAAATTGATCATTCAAATTCTTTGTTTCCAAGCAAACATATTTAAGACATTAGGTCTTGAGTGAGGTATAGCCATCAGAATTCATGTAGAAAATCAAAGCTGTGTCTGGAGAATTCTCTTCTAAAAGAGAAAATACACTGAATGTGTGGTAAACTCACCTGATACTTCATACATTTGGATGGTGGCTGGTGGATGCAGTGTGGATCCTCAGCTTGTTGCTGGGAAGGGGTCAACATGTGTGTGTGTGTGTGTGTGTGTGTGTGTGTTTTAACTTAAGGGGGGTCAAGTTTGCATGTGAGACATATTAGATATGCTAGGCTTTGCTTGGTTTAGGAAGGATGTGGTTTGAGTTTAGCTTTTGTTCTCATGACTTTGAGGGTAAATCTGAGGTAGTATCATGTAGATGAGGTTCTAAATTCATAATTAAGAAGCCTAGATCCAATTCACAATTTCATTTCTAATTGATTTCAAAACTGTGAGCAAAATATCTAATCTCTTTTTTTCTTTTAATCTCCACCAAGAGACCAATAATGGAATTCTGAAAAGATGACAGAGTAGGAAACACCAGGAGTCTGTCTTCCTACTGGATGACAATTTACTGACAGAATCCAATAGATTATGGAGTCTATTGAAGATTTTCATCATCGATGGGGAATGGTTGGATGGTAAACTGTGATTAATTGCTGGGGCAGGCAGCTAATATGTGTTCCTGGAGTGGGTTGACAACTTGCTTCAAGAGTCAGCTAAGCAAAAAGACCCTGTCCTCCAATTATCAGAGATCCATGCTTATCACAGTTTTCTAAGTCTGATCACAGAGATACAAAGAGGTCATTAACCATTGTTGTTATACCTTCTCCCATTATTACAAACTCCTGGCCTTTCAATTGAAGTGATTCTAGAACACTTTAAAGTCCAGTGCCCTTCTTATTCTTTCTGACCTCGATTTCCCTCCTTTTTTTGCCAGACTTTAAAGAGTAGGAGATTAAAAATGAGTACATATAAGTGGAAAATTAAAAAGTGACTATGTAAGCTGAGGGAACCACATAACAGAATGAAGGGAAATCTCCACATGATTATCTCAACTAATATAGAAAAAGTACCTGACAAAATTTAATGCCTTTTCTGACCTCCATTCTCCAAAACACAACAAACTAGGAATATCAATTTATTAACAGCCATTTATAAAAACCTAAAACAAATATATTCAATGGTGAAAAGCTGAAAGTCTTTCCTCTAAGATCAGGACATCAGGAATGAATTAAGGATGTCCACTCTCAACATTGGTGTTCAACATAGTATTGCAAGTTCTAGCTAAAGCAATTAGAAAAAAAGAGAAAAAGAAAGAAAGAAAGAAAATGAAAAGAAATAAAGGCATTCAAATACAAAAGAAGTACAACAATCTCTGTTTATATATAAAAAGCCCAAAGGATTCCACATATATACAAAAACCCTTAAAACAATTTAAATAAACTCAGTAGAAAATAAGATGTAAATATAAATACACAAAAGCCAGCTGTACTTCAATACATTAATAATGAATTATCTGAAAAGGAAATTATAAAAAATAAGTCCATTTACAATGGTATAAAACAGGTATTAACTTATTGAGATTGAGAGGAGACTTGTATGATGAAAACTACAAAATGTTACCGCCAGAAATTAAAGAAGACATAAATGGAAATACTTCTCATATTCATGGGTTGTAAGATTTATTGCTATCAAGATATCAATATTACCTAATTGAAATCCTCATCAAAATGCCAACAACATTTATTGGTTATTTTGCAGAAACGGGAAATTCATATGAAGTCTCAAGGGACTCATAAATAATCAAAATAATCTTGTAAAAGAAAAACAAAGATTCAGGCTGGGGATTTAGCTCAACAGCATAAGCACCTGCCTGGCAAGCATGAGGTTGTGAGTTCAATACCTGGCAAAAAAAAAAAAAAAAGAAAGAAAGAAAACAGATGGAGAAATCAGGCTTCCAGATTTCAAAACCTACTACAAAGGTATCATAATTAAAACAATGTGGTAATGGCATAAAGACAGACACACTGTCACATAGAATACATAGAATGGGGTCCAGAAATAAATTCTCACTTGGATGGACAAATCATTTTTGACAAAGTTGTCAAAACCAGTGATAAGCAAAAGACACTCTTTTCAAGAAATGATGCTGGGAAAATCAGATATTCCTATGAAAAAGAATGAAATTGGATCCTTACCTTATATCAGTTACAAAAATTCACTCAAAATGGATCAAATATGTAAGTAATATTCTTTGAAGAAAACATAGGACAAAAGCTTTACAACATTGAATTTGGCAGTGGTTTCTTGTATATAACATTGAAGGTACACACAACAAAGGAAAACAGAGAAATTAGATCTCACAGAAATTTTTAAAATGTTGTGTATCAAAAGATAAACAGAGGAATAATTGCCACAATAAAATGGGAGAGAATATTTGCAAATGATGTGTCTGCTAAGAATTGAATATCTAGCAAACAGAAAATTTAAAACTAAATGACAAAAGACAAAAGACTTGATTTAGAAATTGACAAAAGACTTTAGACATTTCTTCATAAAATATATACAAATGGCTATCAATGAAAGTGAGTCAACATTACTAATGATTGAGGAAATACAGATCAAAGCAATGATGAGATAATGCCTCACATCCAGGAGAATGACTGCTATTAAAAAAAGAAAACAGAAAATAAGTTTTGGTGAGTATGTAGAGCTCCTTTTTGTTTTGTTTTTTGAGACAGGATGTTGCTATGTAGTCCAGGCTGGCCTTGAACTTGCAGTGATTCTCCTGCCTCAGCCTGAGTGAGGATTATGGTGTGCCTCACTATGGCCAGTGAAAGACTGGAACTCATTTACACAGTTGGTGGGAATGTAAACTGATACAGCAACTGTGGAACACAGGGTGGCACTTCCTCAAAACAGTACAATTACTACATGATCCAGCAATGGTTTCTGGGTATATATTAAACAGAATTGTCAACAAAGCTTCAAAGACATACTTGTGTACTGATATTCACTGCAGTATTCAGTATCTAAAATGTGGAAGCAATTCAAGTGTCCATCAAGGAAGGAATGAATAAGCTGGATGTGCTATACACATATAAAGGAATATATTACCCACACTTAGAAAAAAGAAATTCTGTAATATATTACAATATGGATAAACTTTGAGGAATTAAGATAGGCCTGTCACAAAAAGACAAATACTGCATGGTCTCACTTAGATGTGGCATCTAAAGCAACAAAAATCATAGACAAAAAACATAGAATGATGTTTACCAGGGGTTAGGAGGAGGGGAATGGAGCTACTGATAACGAGTTTAGAGTTTCAGTTTTAGCTGTATAAGAAAAAAAGTGTGGCAACGAGGGCGGTGATGATCACACAATTTTCTGAATATATTTAATAGTATTGAACTGTACACTTAAAATGATATGATAAAATTTATGTTAGATGTATTTGTGCATTTTAACTACAATAAAAGAGTTGAGAAAGACAGAGATGAGGGAGAGACAGAGGGGGGGGCTTTTTAAAATTTTTCCCTAACTTTCAAGTTATTACATAACCATATAGCATTGCAATGTCCTCATGTCCTCATCTGAAAGCTAGACACCTGTTTAGTAGAAATTCCCATGTTCTTTCTACATTCCAAATAATAATATTAATGCTATTAACCTTTAGTAAAGTGACTATTAAAATACAGCGAAGAAACCTGATTTTTGTAGTTTAGAGTTATTTCAGTATAAAACTATACAAATCAAAAATGCAGATACATAAAAAAATCCCACTTTGGCTCAAGGTATCGTGATGTTTGCATTTAAGCTGTAAAGTGTTAACATTGACTCAGTGCCTGACAGATGACACAGATGCTTTATGGGGAAGGTGATAGGTGGCCTTCTCTGCACATCACAGTTGCATGTGGGTAGTTATCCTGAAAATGTGGCATGCCGAACTTTTTAATGAAGAAAACTAACTGTCACTCCCATGGACTAGAGTAATAATTTCTGCCCTATCAATATGATGGAAACAATGTTTTCCTTTTCCAGAGTGATTATGTTTTAAAACAAGGTCAGAGAATAAATATTTTAGTTTTTGTGAACCACAGAGTCTCTGTTGCAACTATTCATCTCTTCTCTTGCAGAATAAAAAAAAAAAATCCACAAGCAAGACATAAACAAAAGGATGTCGCTGAGTTACTTCGTTAACGAGAGGGGACTGTATCAGATTTGGTTTTCTAACCCTCTACTTTCGAATATCATGAAATTTTCATTAAATTATGGTCCTTGTCACACCTCTTGGCTGTACTTATATACACCATATTACACTCTATCAGTTTTTATTGCAGTGTGAATCCTTAAACTAAGCAAAAATTAGATGGTGCCAACCTTGGAGAAGCCACCAAGCCAGGTGGTTATTTGCGCAGACACTTAACATCCCAATACGATCACCTAAAACCTTACAATACATTCAAAACATTTTTGTCAAAACAACATGTAAAATATAATATCTAAGTTTTGAAAATTAGCGACTATTTCCCAGAGCAAAGTTACTGATATTTTGATGGGAAAGAAGGATAAATAAATGTTTTCTGACTCCTTGAAATATTTTAAAAAATGCAATCTAATCCTGGCTTCCTATTGATCACTTGATCAAATTTATCTTTTGCTTTCCTATAAGAGAAGTTAACTCACTGCCAAAGTTCATTGTTGTTCTAAGCTGGAGATCATTCAGCAGCTCAACATCTCACCACGTCGCTCACTCTTTCTCTCTCACCCTCGCATCTCTAGGAATGGCAGGAAGTCCCATCAGAGGCCTTTATGAGAAGATTTACCTTCGGATCTCCATGTGTCTCTGTGTGATTAAGTGACTCCTTCTCTACATGGGGGCTGCCCCTGTTTAATGTGTGGACCAGGCTGGAAAAGAATGGAAGGTGAAACAAGTCTTTTGTGTCTAGTACTACTCCTAAAGATGTGGATTTTTAAGTACCAGGTTGGATTTGAGGTGGAGTGTCACAAATGTGGGTTCAGGAAACCTCATTCTTGGCCAAGTGACTTAATTCCTTTGAGATTTTAAACTTGTTTCCTCATCTACAAAAAGTATTAATGTGTTTCATAGGATTGATAAATAGTGAACAGCAAATAGAAAATATCAATGTGTTAGTCCCTTTCACCTTTTTTATGTGTTCCTATGTGTTCCATACTCATTTGTTTGCACTATTCTGATAGATTGTTTGTTTTTTCTCTTTTCCTTCTGTGCATCCTCCAATGGACCACCTCTGATTATATACACATAAAGGCACATAGAGTTTCTGAAGCAAGGCTCTACACAATGAAAGACTGCTAGGAAGAAAACTGATGAATAGAAAACCCCTCCAGTATCTAGAGTTGTTTAGCAGTCAGCAAATTCATTTGGCTTATTTTCCTTTGAAAGGGGCTCCAGATGTGGTTCCAATTAGAACACAGGTTACTTGTTGGCTCCATCAACCAGTACCTAGAACTACTCTTGAGAGCACCTGCTGAGTGCTTAGTTAATTTGTTTTCCCAACTAGCTAACTGAGCACACTTACATCCAATTTGATTTTGTGATAACCACAAAAAGTTTCTGGAGTCTTGTATAGGGAAGGAGCGGTTATTCTAAGAAAAGGCTTTTAACACTGGGCCAAGTGTTAAATGACACCAAATGACACCATTTACAATTTACCTTGAGCATGCAATTTAAAATAAAATGATAATTCAAATTCTCCAATATACCAATTGATCTGATACCAGCCAGGAAAAAGTCCAGTGCACATTTTATTTTTGAATAGATACTGTACCTTGAGGCCATAATGACCAAGTTCCCACCTATTTCACGTTGCAATTGAAAGAGAAATCCTGCTGTTGCTCATTACTAAGGGGATATAAACTTGGTGGTGGGTATGGTGAAGCAAAGAAAGCTTATGTTTCCCTGGATGATTTTTGAGTGTCCTCATGGTTTTCCAAGTTCCGTAGAAGTGTGAGAGAAAAGCAGTACTAACACATCCTCTAGCCGACGTACCTGAAAACATCATCATGTGCTGAAAGTTCCAGGGGATCCTGTGTTTTCGTCCCAGATTCAGGAGGAAGGAGAGGGGGTATATGTTGCAGGCTCTGGCAACAAAAATCGCTAGCTGTCGGTTAGCACAGGGACACATTGAGGAAAATGGTGCTGCAGTAAGGGTTTGACTCTGAGCATAGATATTATGTCCTCAAGCTTCCCTACATTATGACCCCGAGAACAAAGATAAACATGTCAATTCATATATGTCCACCCTGCTCCCAAAATTCATCCATCAATGTCAATCCTTTGCAGAAATAATACAGAAACTCTGCATTTCCTTGAATATGTACTTGCTTTAAAATCGTTAGCCAAATCATTTCAGTCACTGCGAATTGTCTCATCCCATTTATGTTGCTAGTGCCTGACTTTCAGCCCAGTTTTGTGGTAAAATGTGAGGCAGTGACTGTTGTGATGCAAGTCATTATCTTCTCCAGCAGCACTCTGGAAAGGATAAATGTACTTCTTTTCACACTTTCTAACTTTTATCAAATAATATGCCTGTCTCTAGCAAGCCTCACTTACTTGTTCTAAGCTGGATTTAATTTAGAGGGGAATTGCCTGTATAAAAATATAGTGCAATTGCAGCTCTAAGAGGCATTTTACTAAAATCAATGTTTTATAGGTAAAATCTATAAAAACATTGGTGCTATTCATCTCTCTTCTTTTCGTTGTTATTGTTGTACCTGATACGCAGTTGTCTGTTCTACTTTGTGCTCAGTGGGATGAAGTTTTTGGGGGAGAGGAAGCTTTTTTCTAAGATCTAGGTTTTAGGTACAATTGAAAGTTCAGCTGGATGCTTGGTGAGAAGAGACGGAGGGGCACATGTGAGAGTTCAGTTGAGCAGGGCTGGAAAGAGGGATCTGCTCTCCTGGCTGTTACCAGTATCTGCGTGTGGTCCAAGGAGGGAGGAAGGGCAGCAGCTGTTGAATATCCTTAACTTTCCTCATGGCTCAGTATTCCTTTGGACAGATCTCTCTTCCACTGGGAATGTCTCCTGCCAGTCCTACAGTTAGGAAAATCTTCTGCATTAAAAGTGAGCTCTAGATTTTATCTGTCTTTCTAGGAAAGAAAAGGCGCTATCTTGTTAAAATATATTTTCAAGTGCACAATGCTTCTAATGTTGAAAGTTATGCCTACTGTGCTAAGATTCTTACTTTCTCCTAATTTCAAAGTCCTCCTTAGAAAACACTTTTACTGTCTTAAATGAAAACATTCCCAAACTTTATAATTGTGCCTGCCTTCTGATATACCCTAATTCAAATTAAATATATTTTCTTATAAGAAATGTCTTGCCATAATTTTTATGTAAGCAAATTATAAATTTTAGCTAACTACATTTTGAAAACTTGAAAAATTTTATATCCCTTTAGCTTTTTCCTTTTATTTCCCTCAGTATTTTCCAATCTTCTTATCCTGAACCACATGTTTTTAATAAAGGCCCCAGGTTTTTAGGATGTGTTTCTCTCTAAACTGGAAATTTCATATCTACCTTGACTTTGAGCTTTGCAGCGAACCTGAGGGCAAAACTTTAAAAGCCAGTAGTTGGTTCTTCTCTCTAATCACCCCATGTTATGTATTTCAAAGGATACAAAGGCTCCAAGGATAAAAAGAACATTAAAAATATGGTTCTGGAAGGTGAACAGCGCCAGGCCCATGTAACAGAAGATGACGTTCTCAGCCAAAAAGTTCATAAATTCAAACAACTGAAAACAAAACAGAAACCAAAAACCATTAATTACAACTCAGATTTGAGTCCATTTAGTTTCTTGTGACAGTGCTTGATAACAGGATGGTTTTCTTTCATCTAGGAAACCACCCTTTTGGCACTGAGCTCAGCCTCTCAGGGGATGTGGGCCTTACCCATTCTGCCAGGTCATCTGACTCACCTGGCTCTCAAAGCCCTGATAAATGCCATAGTCATGTCACTTTAAAGCTTCCAGAGACACCCTCGAGGAGAATTAACCAGCACGATCCTTTTCATAGAATGATTCCTAATAAACTGGCAAAATGTTCCCTGTTAAAGAAACTGAAGCTAAGCAATGTGCTTGAGTTATACTGTAATTCACAATGCAAATATTATTTAGCCTCTTCTGAACATAACTGAGTAGATACACTTGAGTTCTCAGGTCTCAGAGAACTAATTTTTTTTTTTTTAAAGCTGAAGCTAAATTACTCAGGCAGGCAGAAGAGACAAAAAGAAAACTTGGAAACTAGGAATACAGATGAACATCGATTATATAGTATTTAAACATTAAAATGATTGGTTTATTTCAAACCCCAGACAATGAGACTCATTAAACTGACTGATGAGCATACATCCATTAAATGTCTACAATTTCTAACTGGTAGAAAGAAAATGATTGATCTCAGAGATCAGTTTATTCAGGAAAAGCACAATAGATATATTAAATTCAGTCAGAAGAATAGAGTAATAACATGCTATACTGAGATACTTTCAAGAGTTATTCTTAGACCATTAACTAAACAATTTAAATTGAACATGAAAAACATTTTCTAACTTCCATATTAAAAATAAAGGGGAAATGTGTCCGGAGGCCACAGTAAAGGCAGATTTGAAAGAGACTTTATGTTCCAGACTTTTCATTTAGAAGTTTTTAAAACTTCATTACCAGACCTGCATAAATCATTGTTAGGTAAATGTCTCTGGAGGCATTCTCTTGACTTTTTAAGGACTCATTATTTTTTCATGTAATGTATTTACAGCCCCACAAATAATGCCTAATACCTGTTCACTGACAGTTGACAGAAAGAAAAGTAGAATCTTGTCAGAAAAATTATTTAAAACCAGTAATAGAAAGAAAGGATTAAAAAAGACACAGCTTCTTGGGTACAAAATAGCCTTTCTGCAATGGCAGTCATTATCAATTATCCTGAGCACTCTTTCTACATTTTAGGCCGGTTGACATAAATAAACACTGTCACTTAAATAACTGCAGAAAACTGGAAAACACGAGACTCAAGGAAATACAGAGGATAAGAGTTATTCTACCTCGCTATATTTTATTTTTTCCAGAGGCAAGATTTGTACATCATCTTATTTTGTTCAGGTTGCTGTAATAACATATCATAGTCAGAGTGGCTCAAACAATAGAAATTCATATCTAATATTTCTGGAGTATAGAAAGTTCAAGATCAAGGTTCCAGCTGATTTGATGCTTGGAAAAGCCGTCACAGTTTGCAAATGGCCACCAGCTTCTTGTATCCTCACATACAGGAGAGAGATCTTCTCTTTTGGCCTTTTCCAATAAGGGCACCAGTTCATGAAGATTCCACCATCGTGATCTAACTACTTCCTGAAGGCCTCACTGTTGAACAGTATTACCTGAGGATCAGCATAGGAATTCTAGGGAAACAAAAACTTTTGATCTTTAGCTACTATCTAGATTTTAACATTAAAAAACATCAAAGTTAAATTCATAGGGCATTTCCTGAGATGTTTCTAAGTATATTCTAATCCAGAGAGAATATTTTGGTAGCTAGAATCTATTTAACCTCTTCTTAGTAACCTTACCTCAGTTTCTCTGAAGGGTCTACCTTGTTCTGTGTACCGTTGGTGGCTCAGACATTTAAAACTAAATTGCTCAAATCAGTGCCTTTCTTTAGGCGATGTGTTTGGTCTGGAAATGGATGTGACACATTTGGAGTTAAAGAAATTCAGTGAGGCCTTTGTAAAGAATACCAGGACAAAGATTTCCACATTCTTACTGGATGAGAAATCAAAGGATGCTGACCAGGGAGCTCCTAGGAGCCATCTTGTGATCACAGGGGAAATGATTATCTGAGAGAGAAGCTGGAAATTTGTACTAAGATTTAAGTTCCTGTATTCAGACTTCCCAAAACCAAAAATCTATCCTTGGAGTTCTGAATTAAAAAGACCAAGAAATAATTTGACTGGAGGTGGGATTATGTCATTTGAAACTATACACTCCTTTACATATATGAACTAGTTAAGAAAATAAACAAACAAAAAACCCCATACAAATTCCATTCTTTTCTTAGTCTATTAAAGATAGTCACTTATTTATTTATTTATTTTTTGGAACTGGGGATTGAACTCACAACCTTGTGCTTGCCAGGCAGGTGCTTATGCCACTGAGCTAAATATCTGGCCCATGAAAAAATAGTCACTTTTAAAAAACAAGAATGTTGTTGATTTTTATCAAATACTTTTTCATCTATTAAAATGATAATATTGTATTTTTATTCTTTTAATGTAGTTATATTAATTTTAAATGTTAGACTGTCTTGCATTCCTGAAAGATTTAAGTATCCCAAAACATGTTCCAATTCTTTCCTAAAATTACTAGAAGAATTTTCTTTATAGGAAAAATTTAAAATTATAGATTACAGTAATTATTTTAATAGACACATATGATTAATCAGATTATTTTGTGTCAATTTTAGTAAGTTGTTTTTTCAAGGAACTTGTCATTTTTCTGCATTTTCACATTTATTAGTATACAGTTGTTATATATTTTAATGTCAGTAGTTATGTCTTTCACCCAATCATGCATAATTTGTCTTTTCTTTTTTATTCCTGATAAATCTTACTGGAAGCTTACCAATGTAGAGTGCTTTGAAGGAGCACCTTCATTTTTGTTGATTGTTCTGTATTTTGCCCTTATCCCATTTCATTCATTGCTCCTATCATTATTTTTTTCTTGCCTACAAAACATTTCAGTTTAGTTTGTTTTAGTTTAGTAGCTTGGGCTTTCGAGTCCCGGCTGTCCTGGCTGCTTGTCAGTTCTGCAGACATCTCACTTCCTGTAGAGTATTCAGCTCTTCTAGATGCTTTCTGAAGGAGAGTTGTCCTGACATCTGCAATTCTGTGTAACTAGCTCTTCTTGCAGATAGATTTTTCCAGGTTAAAAAAAAAAAAACCCAGTTTTTGTTTGTCTCCCACTCACTGCCAATTTTCTGGTATTTTATACTACAACAAAATTGTATCAATTTGGAGGGATTTGACAGTTTTATAATATAATTGGGTAAAAAGATAGATTGAAAAAGATTGCAGTACAAGTTGGTTAATTTAGGGGGAAAATAACAAAACTGAAAAACTGAAGATGGATTCTTCACTTACTCCTTATGCCCAAATAAATTCCAAAACAATCAACAATTTAGACATACCTATGGTATTTAAGAAGTTATCAGTAATTTTGTATATAATCAAGGTTACATAAGCATTGCTTCATACAGTATTAGCAAGAACTTAGAAACAAACATCTATAATATAAGCCAGGCATGGTGGCACATGCCTGTAATCCCAGCTCTCAGGAGGCTGAGGCAGGAGGATTGTTGTGAGTTTGAGACTAGCCTGAGCTACGAAGTGAGTTCAAGCCCAGCTTGAACTGCATAGTGAGACCCTGTCTCAAAAAAAAAACCTGTAATATAAGAGACAGTTAAATAATGTTATATTTATATAATGTTATATCCAAGATCCATTGTCAACTAAAGATCAGTTGAGTAAATTAAGAATATGCTTGCTTTGTGAATATATTCATATATACTTATGCACATAATTTTCACTTTACTTTATGGACATGTATCAGTTTTTAAAAACATGAAACAATGTTAATTTCAGTTTCAAAAACAGGTTTAAAAAACTGGAACATATATCTTAAAGTAGGAAACAAAACTTTTCCAAATGTTTGTTTCCTTAATCCTAGCTTTAAGAATCACTCTTACTCTTCTAATTTTGTGAAAGTTAGCAGTCATTCTTACCTATATTTAGTGTCTTGATTATTTTGTTTTCTTCTTGGTGTCAAGTGCAGAAAAAAATAACAAAATAGCAATAAAAGGACATGTATCCTTTCACGAGACATCTTTTTCAGGGATCTCTGTTCATATACCCATCATGTGCAAGCTTAAATAAATCTGACCATATTTTTATGCAGATAACTTTAATTAACTCCATAATATTTCATAAGCCATTTTCCATGCAAATGAGTTTGAATCTACTGCACGATTTTTAGTGGCAGCACAATAACCTTTTGTATCTTTCTATTTATTAAATTTTATTTCACCAATCTGTTATTAGACACCTGATTAGCTTCAGATTTTTCTGCATATAAACAATGCTGCACTGAGAATCTGAGCAAGGCACCTCTCTCTAGCTGAGTGATTACTTCTTAGGTAAAATTCCTGACTTGGACTCCTCTGTCAAAGGGTACACATTAATTTTTCTTGTTAAGCATACCACCCGTCTGCCCTTTGGAAAGAATAAACTAATTTGCATTTCTACTCATGCTCATTCCCTACTCTCATGCAATTGCTAACATTAATTTTTATCAGTTTTTAAAAACCTTTGACAATCTGATAGATTCACCTATTCTAAATTGTAGTTGATTGTTAGCATTTTAGAAAAAGTTCTTTTAATAACGATGCAGCTGACCGACTGGCACTCCTTTGTGTAACAACATTCCTCTGAATGGAGAGGCTTTTTAACAATTTGCTTTTTGGGTCATCCAATGAAAATCTGTGGGTGAATTCAATTCTGTTTCACATTAAAAAAAAAAACAAAAAACACTCTGCTAAAAACATTTCCAAAGGAGAATCCACGCTAAGGTGTGCCAGCAGACACAGCCAAGTTAACCACTAGACTTCATCAACTGAATCTGGATCTTGGTTAGTTTTGAAGAAAATAAAAGAGGAAATTCTTTAAAACTAATAATGTTAGAAATAATAACAAATCTCAAACTCAACTCATAATTCAAATTAAATAACCTTGAATCTGCTTCCTCCCTATTTGAGCCAGTGAAAAATAGACTCAACTTTTTATTTATCAGCACAATAAACAACATTTATTTTGTTTCTGCTAATTCACAGTTTGCAAGATTTTGGAGAGGACCCAAGGTAAAAGTAATCTTTGCTGAGCAAAGCTTTTCTTCATCAGGGAAAAACAAGTTAATAATGCAAACAAACTATGGAAAAAGTAAAACTGCATAAGAGGACAAACTATGTTTAAAAACTGAAAATTCATAGTGAGCATACATATGCTAGTGAAGCAACTTAGTTTTGTCAGCAATCATGTTCTCTGAAGACTGACTGGATGCCATGGTCTTTAGTGTGTTATTTACTGTACTAGGAGTTTAAAAACTCATGTCTATTTTACAAAATGTTTATTACTAATTCTAATTGACTTTTCTCCTATTTGTGCAAAAGAATGAAACTGTATCACATTATTATGGCTCATGTAGAGAAATTTAAGAGCAGCTTAGTATAACTTGGCTAACCTGAATTAATTAAATTCACATGAATTCCTCAACACAGCTCATGTTGTACCAAGCACAGTTTAACACAGTCTCTGACTTTCATCTATTTGTCAAAGCAAGGCATTGAAATTAATTTTCACTAGATATGGTGGCCCACACCTGTAACCCCAGTACTTTGAGAGACTGAGGCAGGAAGATCTTAAATTCAAGCCTATTCAAGGCAACAGAGTAAGACCTGGGCTCAGGACAAAAAATGAAAAAGGGCTTGGAATGAAATTTGTCTTTATTCCTAAGTGGGAGCAGACAACATTCCAGCTTTTATTTTTATATACTATTGAGTGTATATTATTTTAATCTACTTGAAGTATAAGCAAATACTTTTTATTCTTGCATTGGGGAATTCATAAATTTTATAGTAAATTCTTCTAAAAGCATTATTTTTATTTCTGAAATTTTAATATTTGTGTATTCCTAAGTACTCAGGAAATTTGTTCCAGGTGAACCCAGTCATTCTTATGGGCTGCAGAGGTAGCCTAAGAGATACATTGTAACAGAGATCTTTGCCAGCAGGATGTTCTGAAGGCTTGTCAATCAAAGTCATGGTTCTCAGAGTAGACTCAGATCTTCTAAATCTGAGGATTCATAGTTACATACAGTAAAGAGCAGTCTTTGGATCTAGGACATTTTAATAGTATCAATATTACTACTTATAAAATAATAATAATGCTAATAGTTCTCTTGGCATTTTTTAGGACCTACATTGTGCTAGGAAAATGTGTTAAGGACTTTAATTAAAAACTTCTTTTAAACAATCTGTTATAAAGGCAACAAAACTCATGCAGTGGTAATGCTATTTCCATGTTACAGTTAGAGAAACTACATTCAACAGCACCAATGCTTTTGCTCAAGTAAAACATAGACGTGACACACGCCTGTAATCTGAAGATTCAGGAAGATGAGGCAGTAGGATCTTGAGTTTCATGCCAGCCTGGGGAATTTAGTGAGTGCAAGGTCTGCACTGAGACCCTGCCTCAAAAATCCAAAAAACCAAAACAAAATGAAACAAAGCCACACAGTAATGAGAAAAACTGAGCTGTTCTAAATTTCATGTGTGATTCACATCACATTCTCTAAGATTCAGGCTCTGAAAGGAGATGTTTATTGATGGAAATGGAGGTGAATACCTGTAATACTTTAGGGTTTGAGAAACATACTCTTGTTTGATCATTGGAGCAACTGAGGTGGGAAGAGAAGATCCCTGTGACCAACTATATATTTTCAACTGAAGAAAAATTTCACTTAAAATTTACCCAAAAAGATAAATTTCTTTTCTCAATTAGTACAAACTGAGAAGTGATGACTAGAATGGGAAATAATTGTCACTCACCTGCCCAAGCCCATCTGCTGTCCCCCTCAACGGTGCAAATCCCCAAAAGTAAAAACAGCTCTTGCCAGCTATTGGTAATTTCAAGACAAATTCTCTTCTAAGCAATCTCCTTTCTGACCCTTTTCTCTCTCAGAGACATTCTGGACTTTTCACTGTCCCTTATATCCCCAGGTGGGTCCCAAATCCAAGGACCTCAAGTCCAAGATCAAATTCTTGTATTAGGACTCTCTCACTCCTGTAGTAGCAAAAATATAGTACTTAAGCACTTCTTTGCAATGCATTTCTCAGCGGTTGAGAAATTTTGGGTTGCCTGTGCTCTCCTGCCTGCTACTCAGTCCTCTCTCATCCTTAGCATTTCATTGTCTTTTTAAAACCTAATTTTACTTTTTATAATGACAAGGATTTCAAAGGCACAGCCAAAAAAACACAACAAAATACATTTTAGGGAGATAAATAAGCATCATTAAGTAAGTAAAGTTAATATAGGAGATAAATGTAGTTACAGCTACAAGGAATTGAGCTTCAGTAAACTGAATAAATACTGAACAAATACGGTAACCAAGTTTTCATGAAATCCCCAGGCTTCTAACTTAAGGGAAAGGCTATTTTCTCTGAATTTACAAAATTACTTTAGCCAGTAAACACTGATAATGGTGTTATTTCTGGAGGTTTTCCACTTTTGACTCCCTCCACCCATCTGCAGTTGAAGTAAAAGTACAGGGTTGAGTATGGTTGCATTTATGTTAAAAAGGCATTAAATTAAGAATAACTTCTTATGCCTATAATTTCACAAAGTGCTTATTTGCATGATATTGATCAGAAATAAAGGTCTTAAAGTGAGATTGGCCTTGGACCCACTTTGATGAATTTAAACATACATATACACACTTTAAGATCACAGAATTTCAAGGGTAGAGTCATCTGGTAGTCCAGATACCTATCCAATTCTCGATTACTCCAACACTTCTGTCAAGAGGCTGCCCAGTTGTAACTGAACACTGCCAAAGGCATTAACCTCACTATTGCCCAAGGAAACAAATGACATTTTTGGACTTATATAACTGTTACAAAATCCTTCCTTATGTTGGGTTGAAATTTATCCCTCTGTCACTTTCAGCTATTTCTTGTACTACTATTTCTTTGGTTCATATAAAATAAGCCACATAGGGTATCATTTTATTTCACACAGCTTGGCTCTGGCAAGCAGAGAGGGGATTTCTGTCAGAACAGTTTTGAGAGTAGGCAATTTTACAGTTTAGGCAGCAGTCTTATTAGTCTCAAGAGTAAACATTTTGCTGGGAGCTTGTGGTTGGAATGTGGGGCCCGGAGTCTAGAATATCTATAAAACCTGGGGGAAGGCCTGTGATAATGAGAATTACACTGAAATAAGTGTTTTCCAGAAGGATCTTTTTTTTCCATAAATCTAATAGGTCTGGCCTTTAGAAAAAAATAAAAATGTGAAATAATACAGTGTCTTTATAGTTCTGTCAATAAACACTAGCTAAAGAATACTACCTAGTTGAAACAATTCATTTTTTGTGAAGAAATTAAAGTTGTGCTTTAAAAAAATCCCTTAATGAATAAGCCAAGAGAAACTTTGATAAAAATATTAGGCACTGGCATGAAAATTTAACACATTATCCAATTTTTAGCAAGTTAATAGTCATTTTTCTTTGACTTCTTCATTTAAGGAGACTTGAGAGTCTCCTATATTATCCACATTATATATGTTTTATAGAATATCGGTTTAGAGGCAGTTTTAGTTTCCCAGCAAAATTGAGAAAGAGGCTCAGAGATACCCCATTTATGCCTTTGTCCTTCCTGTGCAGAGCCACCCCCATATCAATATATCCCACTAGAGTGGCATGTTTGTTATAACTGATGAATTGAGGTATTGTTACTGCCTAGACTCCGTAGTTTACATAAAAGTTTACTCTAAATGTTCTATAATAGTTGTATGTCTTATTATCTTTGTAATTAGCCCATACCACACTCTTGAATGAGAGTATAAAGAATACACATGGTTTGTTCGATCTGCTCTAAAAATATACCATAAATTGAGTGGCTTAAACTGCAAATATTTACTTCTGTCAGTTCTGGGAAGTCCTAGAAAGGGTGTCTAGGATCAGATCCAGTGTCTGATGTAGTCATATGGCCTGGTTGCAAATGGCTGGCTTCTCACTATATCCTCATGTGATGGAAAGTGGAGAGAGAGAGGGAGAGAGAGAGAGAGGGAGAGAGAGAGAGAGAGAGAGAGAGAGAGAGAGAGAGAGAGAGAGAGAGGAATCAAGTTTTCCTATGTCTTTTCTCCACAGAATGAGGACTCTACTAATTAGCCCCTGATTAATTAGCATCTAATATAGTCTCCAAATGCCAATCATATTAGGGATTAGAATTTCAAAATTCACATTGAGGTTGGAGGAACTGGACACAAATATGTCTGTCTCTAACAATATATAAATAAAAAAGAAAGCTCTTGTAGGTCATCTGAGTGACAATCACCTAACATGTGGCTGAGGCTGTACCATTCCATCCACTGTGAGAACCACACAATCTGTCTACAGAAGGATTTACCACTGGCAACTAACAGAATACTGAGCCTGGATAACACCAGCTGTGTTTGATCTCTCCGTACAAGCCCATTTCTTTGATTAAAATTGTGTAGACTAAAATATCTAGGGTTGAGAACATTATTCAATGTTGTTTCACAACTGGTTATTTCACAATGAAATGCATTCATTTGTTAGAACAAACATAAGGACATCAAAGCAGTGTTTATTGTTTTAGAGTTATAAATTAAGCTTAGGTCTGAAATAACACTTAATTGTATTACCAGCTTGAAGACTTCAAACGCTTATTGCTTTACACTGTCATTCCTAATAAACACTTACTTATGTTTGTCACTTGTCATATTCAAGTTCCTTTGATGAGCTTTTTTAAATGCGATAAATTTGTATATTCACTGAGGATACAATAGAAATCAGACATTCTCATTCTTGTTTATTATCCTTCCCCTAGCTCCATTTTTTAGGAAAACAATATGGAGATCAGTTAAACTGATTTATTTTTTAACTTAACCAATTTCTGTGTTAAATTTTCCTTTTGTCTTGAAGTGAACTTTTGGGAAATATAAGGAGGTAAATATTTCACAGTACATGTGTAACAAAGCACAGATTTTTTCTTGTCTTTCAATATGGATTTTAATCTAATAAATTTATATAGTACTGAACTTAGTGATCAGTGTAAAAATATACTCAAATTCTTAATGTTTGTTTTCAAGTAGTTATAGATTTAATGATTTGACTGGCAAGGGAAATAAGTCTTAACAAAAGGTTAAAAATCATTTTCATTATGGAGAAGATTTTGAGTTTGATATTTGAATCTTGGCAAAAAGGATTATGGAAAGGCATTCTACAGAAGTCTTGAAGCTTAGAGTAGAACATTGATTCTCTTGGGCCTGAAGAAAAATTTGAGAGTGTGAAAGACTCTTCATAAATCAGAGAAATCAATGAAAATGAGAGATAAAAAATATGACATTACAATAATGCCATTCAATTGGAGAATAACTTAAATAATTTTTATGAAGGCATGGATATCAATAAATTGATAGCTGATGAAAATTAAGTTTGCTTGATCTGTTCCTTTGTAATAGAAAGATAAAGTATAGTGAAATGTGCTTATACTAAACTCCAGAACAATTCTTATTTTGTACTGATTAACTTTGTTGAGCATTCTTTTTCAGCAAGATTTATAAGGCTCCTCTCCATAAAGCCTCTTAGTTGCACACTCTTGACAAACAGGCAAAATGTCAGAAATTATGAATTATTACAGGACAAGAATATATTTTTCTTTGTTTCTAAGGAAAGCAGTTATACTTTCACATGAAAACCTTGCACGTATAAATGAATTCTGCACAAGACCTTTAGCCTTGACTTTTTTTGGTGGTTTGGTAGCCAACTTTATTTTTGTTCTAAACTGTTTAGTCACTTCAAAGTCACCCCACAGAGGTCTGTCAGAAAGTTCTCTTGGTTATATGTATGCTTATGTTATCTTCAAAAACTAGTTCATATGTAAAACGAATCATATACATATAGAGAGGGAAAGACTTTGCTGTAGTTATGCTTTTAAGGATCCCTTCTCTCTCCATTCCTTATGTAAAACATGCTACTGGATGATTCCTTCTGCCCACTACTGATGGCTTGCAGGTTACTCCTCAGTGCTCCCAAGTAACTTCTGCTCCCACCACATGAAAGTTATGCCTAACAAGAGTTGATTATGCTCATTTTAAAAATCTGTCTGCTTCACGTTTGTATTTTTAATTGTGTGCTTAACTATGTAGAATTATTAAATATGAATATCCAAGACAGCTGATGTTTTTCAAAGACCTAAATGTAGGAAGATTGTTAATTTATATTAAGAATTATATTTGCCAGTGTCTAACACTTGGTTCAGAACTAAAAAGATAGAAGTAGAAAATGGAAATTCTGGTGAGCTTTTGGGAGTACTTTGTGTGAGGAAGACAACCAGAGATCAAATATGCAAAAGGAAAACTTTCAAAGAGAAAACATTGCCTTTTGCTATATCTTGGATCTAAAATGACCCCCAAAGGCCAATGTGTTTGGTCCTCAGTCCGGGGTGCTACTGGGAAGTGGCAGCACCTTTAAGAAATGGGGCCCAATGGAAGACGTTAAATCATTGGGGATGTGCCTAATAGCGGACATAGGAACCTGGTTCCTTCTCTTTGTCCCAGCCACCAGGAGGTGACCAGGCCTTCACTACCGTGCCCTCTTGTCACGAGTTACTTCTGCAGATACAGATGCAAGGCAGCATTCAAGTGACCATAGACCAAAACTATCAGCCCAAATAAATCTTCTCTTCTTATAAATTGATTATCTGATATGTTTTGCCACAGAAATGGAAGGAAAGCTGACCAAAATAGTATTTTATCAATATATTGGCAAATATTCACTTACATATTGTAAGTAAAAATTAAATGCCTGAGATATTTGTGCTACTTTAAAAAATGATTTCTTGATTTGTCTTCTCATTAACTCATTTCTTGTTTACATACAAAAGATGTAGCTTGCTGCCAGTGTTCATTTAATTTTACATAAACATGCTCTTTGAGGCTGAAGCAAAGCTGACTGGTTTTTAATGTAAAAATAAAATATAAAAACGTTCTTGGAATTGTTTCTAAACAGAATTGTCTCAAATTCTAGTGTAATAGATATACATATATGATGATCAATACTAAATAATTTTTTTCATACAGTAAATTTCAAAGCAAAGGACACAAAGCAGAACATTACATTCTATAGAAAAATACCATTTCTCTTGGGATCTTCTTGCTGTCCTTGTGTGAGCAGCAAACTTTGCATGACCATTTGGATTCTGCTTTCCTCTCACTACATATAAGAATGCTATGCTTGATAGAATTTGACATTTTCAGCAATCAAGAATTACTAATTTTATAAATGGAAATAGCGCTATTAAAAACAGAATCCTATAAATAGAATGATTTCTTTTGTTTCTAAAGACTATCAATATACTAGAGCTATGTAAAAATAATAATAAAAGCAAGATATTTCATACAAAGTTTGAGAGTAAGGTTAAGACTGTGATCTGCCAGTTATTTGGGGTAAATACTACAGGGTGTATGTGGTTCGCAAGTGTTCTTGGGCCCTGGGCAATGGGATAAACTGGCTCCAGTCTTGGGTTAGATAAAAGTACTTAGGTTGTGAGTGTCTGTTTTTTCTCTATTCCAGTTTTAAAAAAATCAATATTTCCTTTTTTTTTGTTTTTACATTTCCTCATACCTCATACCTCATATTACTAACATGCTCTTTTATCTAAGTGCACCAATGATACCTATTTTAAATTCTTGATCTGTTTATTCCAGTAATTTTGCTTCAAGTAGTCTTTCCAAGTTTGACTAGGGAGGCAGGAACCACCAGTTGATGCTAATTCACTGGTTTTTGCATTCTTTTTTGAAGTTAGAGCTATTGATGGACAATGCTAAGTGGCACTGAGGTATTAATCTACAGGGAGATGTGCTCACTTTGAGCCATGTTACAGTCCCCGTCAGAAGTTCTGAATGCAAAGTTCATCCTAAAACAGATCACATATATGACAAAACCCAGCAATAGCTGCTCAAAGTAAACCCAGGAGTCTGAGGTGGCCTGTGGCTTGAACCTTCAGCCTCTCCAGGTAAAGGATAACCACATTTCAGATTTGTTGGACAGACTTAGGTACTTTTCTGTTGGGTCTAAGAACAATTGTGCTTTTCTACCACTGTTTCACTTTTTGTTTAAAAAAGTTACTCTATGAAAAGAGATTGCATTCTTTGTAGCCCTTATGCTTCAAATGCTGAATACGTTAAGATCTTGCCTGCTGGTATGTCAATCTGAATACTCAGGAAAATAAGTAAAGTCACAAACTGGCAATTTCTTAAAGAATATGTGCAGATAAATTCAGAACTTGTTTTTAAACTCCACAAGGGCATCAATGCCAACCACATTTGCTGTTTGTCACTGAACACCAATTCCTAGCTGGGAGCTTAGCATATTATAATGCTCACAAAACATCCTCTAAATGAATAAAATGAGAATTCCTAGAGACTGTTTGGTGACACTGAAACTCTGTGCAATCTTCCTGCATGGAAATTTAAAAATATGTAATAAAAATTTATAGGACATAAAACTTTGAACTGAGCAATTCCATTTCTTGGAATTTATCCTAAGGAAATAATGTGACAAGTATACATTGACTTACATCTGAGATTTACATCCACTGCTTAAAATAAAAAAGGATAGAAAACAATAAAAACATACATGAGGAGGGGATACCTGAATAAACTATATAACATGATTATATTTCTAAAGCTTCACCATTATATCTGATGTTTCCTGTTTTTTTATTAGACATTCTTTATCAGATAATGTCTTTTATACTTTGTCAAGAATCTTTATATCAATAAGCATTAAACTTCTATCCAATCCTTTTCTAACATAGTAAATTGTACCTATAATTCTCTAGTGTTCAAGTACCATCCCATTTTTTAGGATAAACTCAAATTACTTAAAATGCATTTTTAGTTTTACACTGATGAATTTGGCTTGCTAATATTTTGTACATAACATTCACGTCTGTGTTCATAAGTAGTATTAGAATATGCTTTTCATTCTTATTACCAACATTGACTGGTTTTGATTTCAAAAGTATTATACTAGCCTTATGATTTTGATGTGTTAGTCCTTTCTCTTGAAAATTTTGTATAAAATTGAAAGTTATGTAGAATTCACCTATAAAATATGGGTCTGGTATTGGTAAATACATTTTTTAAGTGGTTGAGCCAATTTTTAATGACTGCAGGTCTATTTAGTTTTCTGTTATCCCAAATACCTTGTTAAGATGTATATTTCTATGGCACTGTCCATTGTGTCTAAGTTTTCAGATTTGTTTGTACAAGTTCTGTGTGACACATTCTCATCTTTTAAATCGCACGGCACCTCTGGATGTCTTCCTTCTCTTTCACAGTATTGTTTAGTTTGAGCTTTCTTTTTGACTTAACAGAAATAACCTATTGGTTTTTTCAAAGAAACTACTTGTGACATTGTTGACCCTTTGTATTGTACTTTGCTTAATTCTTCATTTTTTAAGTTTGTTTTCAATGCTGTTTTTCTAACCTTTCACATTGGTACCTTAACTCATTAAACTTAAGCATTCTGTGACTTTTAATGTGAACATTAAAAGATATAAATGCTTTAATTTCAATTAAATGCTACACTTAATCAGGCTTACCTAGCAAATGTTGGTATGCAACTTTAATTTTATTTCTCTCATAAAACTGATTATAATTAAATAAGCATTACATAAATATGCCCTTAAAATTAGAATATTACTGATAATAGAGCCCACTGTAGTCACCTGTTTTGATCCTTTGTCCTCCCTCACATAAAATATTTTTATTTACAGAGATACATTGATAAAATCATTACTGTTTTCATGTTTTGAAAATTGTCATTATCTAAAAATACAGAGAGGAATAACTGACTGATTCCAGGTTTGCATGTGATTAGATTTAACAGATATTATAAAATTACCCTATAAATGAATGTGCTAATTCCCTGTTTCATAAGCAGTTTGCTGGGATATCCTTAGGACCTTCCTAATACCTAGACTGATCAATATTTATATTTTTGTCATTTTCAGGAATATTATAGTATTATTCTTTTACTTTGTAGTCCCTGATTAATGAGCTTGTTTCTTGACTAGTCAACTGAAATTCCTATTGAATGGTCTATCTGTTTCTTTAACAATTTTCTTCTCTTTGGTTTTTTAAATTTGAAATTATTTGTTATATACTGAGCAGAGGTTTATTGCTCAATGTTTTGTTCTTGAGAGTCATTAGTGTAATTTTGCTGCAATTACAAATCATTTACTGCATTATATAAATAACTAGAAATGTATCTATTCTACTGTTGATGGGCAACTGGGTTGTTTTTAGTTCTTTTCTATTACAAACCATAGAACTTAAGCAATTCTCGTGCCTGTCTCCTGATACACACATGCAGCATTTATCCAGAAGGTAACAAAAGGGAGTAGAATTGCTAAATCAGAAAGTATATTCATTTTTAGTTTTATTAATGTCAAAGTATGTTTTATAAAGTTTTATAAAGTTGTTCAAATTACACCTGCACCAGCAGTGTGTGTTTCACTTGCTTCATATTGTTGTCAAAATCTGACATTTGTTTATCCATTTAGTCATCCAATAAAAGCCTACTGAAGACCTACTATGTGCCAAGCTCTGCTCTAAGTGCTAGAGATAAAGTGTTGGTAAATCAAACCAATAAAAATCTATGCCTTTTGGATGCAAATTTTGTGGAGGAGACATGAAACAAGATAAATAAATGGTGTATTAGGTATTGTTTAGAGCTAAGGTGAAAAAATAAAGCAGAAAATGAGACATAAAATATTGAGGTAGGCTTTGTAATGTTAGTGTCCAATGAAGGTATCACTGACAACATGCTTTAAAGTTAAAACAAATATCAGTGAGGGAGCAAGCTATGAGGACATCTAGAAAAAAATATCCCAAGCGGAAAGAGCAGCAATACCAAGGCAGGTTGAAACAAAAAAGAGTGAAAAAAGAGGAAGCCGAAGTAGGAATCAGGAATTAGATGATCCAGAGGCTGAAGGACTTTCTGAAAATTTTGGGTTTTACTGGGGAAGATGGGTGGCATAGGAGCTTTTAAAGAATAGAGTGATCTGGTCTGATTATTAATACTATCATTTTAACTACTATGTTGAGGAAAACTTTCAGGGAGTCAGGACCAAAGTAGAAAAGCCCCCTGGAAGGCTAAAGTAATAAACAGTCTGGTTAGGAGATATGAGTGGCCGAGATGAGAGTGATGGCAAGGGGGCTGTGAGAAAAGAAAAAGAAAATTGCATAGATTTTCAAAGCAGAGATAAGATTTACTGAAGAGCTGAAGTTTGTATATTTAAAACAAAAAAGAAAGAAAGAAAAGATGGCACCAAATTTTTGGCCTGGACAAATGAAAGAATGGTACTATTCCTAATGAGAAAGCTACCTTGGGTTTTTGGGTGAGTAGGTAAGGAGTCCAAGGGGCTATTAAAGTCAATTTTAGATAGATTGGGTTTTAAATGTGTATTAGACACTCATATGGAAGTGTCTAGAAGACATATGAAAGTATAAGATTATAGAGTAGGAACTCAGTCAGGAGATATATATTAAATCTATTATTCTGAATGAGATCATCTAAGATGTTAGTGGAGATAGAAAACAAAAGAAGTCCAAGGGCAACCTACACTCATAACTATTTGTATTGCTATGAACTGAATGATCATTTACCTCTCACACTCCTATGGTAAAGCACTGATTCATAGTGTGATAGTATTTCTTTGCTGGGGGAAGTTTTAGATTTGGATCATGAGGGGATTAGTACTCTCAATAGGAACAGATGTGTGGGGTTCTCTTGCTCTCTGTCTGTTACGTGAGAATACAGCGAGAAGGCAGCCAATGACAAGACAGGAAGAGGATCCTCACCAGACAACAAATCTGCCAGTGGCTTGATGTTGGGTTTTCCTGCATAACTTTGAGAAATAGGTGTTGTTTAAGCCACCCAGCATACAGCAACCTGTTACATTAGCTCAAACTGCAAAGAAATACAGTTGCTAAGTAGACTTTCTTATGTGCCAGACCCTGTTCTAATACTTTATGCATAATAATTAATTTTTCATCATAATAATCCATAAGATAGTGTTAGGTTCGAATATGATTTATTCTCTCCAATTTACATTAACGTTTAATCCACATCATGAGAAATTAAGAGGGGAGACCACATGAGACCTTTAAGAGGTGATTAGAGGGCTCCCTTATGAAAAGATCAATCCATTCATGTGATTAATGGATTAGTGAGTTCATGTTTTCTGGAGAGTGGGTCTGTCATAATAGTCAGTTTGGTTTTGTTTCTCTTGTGCTTCTCATCTCTTGCCATATGATGTCCTGCAACACCTCGAGATTCTCAACTTTGTACCATAACCATGGTCAAAGTAAACATCCTTTCTTTATAACCTATTCAGTCTGTAGCATTGTGGTATTAGTAACAGAAAATGAACTAAGAGTAACATTGTGGTATTAGTAACAGAAAATGAACTAAGAGTGGTAGGAAGAATCATTAGCCTGTTTATAGATGAAGAAAACAAAGCTCAAAGAAGCATAGTAACTTACCTAAGAACACATGACTAGTATTTGAACCCAGATAGTTAGACTTCAGAGTCTGTGCCCTCAACAATTTTACTATTTATTTCATTATTTTCTAATCTGATAGTTGTGGCTTTAATTTTAATTTCTCATGTGACCATTAGCGTTGAACATTCTGTGATTTACTGTTTATCATTAAGATTCACTCTCTAAAATCTGTGCCAGCTACTCTGTGCCAGAGAATCAATATCTAGAATATACAAGGAACTAAAAAATATTTAACACCAAAGAACAAGTAATCTAATCAGTAACAGGGCAAATGAACTAAGCTGTTTCTCAAAAGATGAAGGACAAATGAGAAATAATTATACAAAAAGATGTTAAACATCATTAACCATCAAGGAAATGCAAATAAAAGTACACTGAGATTCTATCTCACTCCAGTCGGAATGAATATCATCAAGAATATAAAGGAATAATAATGCTAGTCAGGACATGTGTACAAAGAAACCCTTATACACTGTCAGTCAGAATGTAAATTAGTATAGTCACTTTGAAAATTATTTAGAGGATCTTTAAAAATTAAGGAACAGAACTACAATATGATCCAGGTATACCTCTCTTTGGCATATACTCAAAGGATTTAAAGTCAGCATACTACTATATAGATACCTGCATTCCATGTTTAACATGACACAATTCACAATAGTCAAGTCATGGAACAGGCCTGGGTGCCTGATAATGGAGGAACTGATAAAGAAAATGTGGCAAATATACTCAACAGAGAATTATTCAGCCATAACGAAGAACAAAATTATGTTATTTGTAGGATAGAGGATGGAACCAGGAATCATCATAAGCAAAATAATTCAGATTCAGAAAGACAATTATTACATGTTTGTTTCTAGTAGATGGACTCTAGAAGGGAAAAGGTGACATGAAAGTTGAAAGGAGACTATTAGATGACAGGAAGAGGTTCAGGGTCCTGGAGGCCAGAAGAGAGGATGAGGGAAATTTCTAAGAGGTATGGTATGGTGAAAGTATGGTGTGTTCACGTATAAAGATGCCACAATGGAAGCCAATGAAAACAGATACTCTTCCAATGAAATATGTAACTTCTTTTACCCATTTTTAAAATCAATGGGTAATTTAACTTTGTCATTGATTTGTAAGAGATTCTTTACATACTCTGGATACTGATCCTTTGTAGTTATATGTCAAATTACAAATATTTTCTCCTGTTTGTGACTAAACTTTCTATTGCTTTTATGATATCTTTGTGAAACAAGTATTTAAATGTGTCAATTTTATTGATCCTTTCCTTTATGTATTTTGTACTATAGAAATCTTTAGTCAGTGGTGTGCAAGGCTGGGCCCCCCGAGCCTGCCCCTTTTGTGCCCCTGCTATCCCACTGTGTGCCACAGCACACAGGACTGTCAAAAGTACGCAAGGCCAGCCCCCCCTAGCCCACCCCTTCCACTATCTTACCATCCACTGTGGGACACAGGACCTCCAGAGTCATATAGGGCCAGGCTGAGCTGGCCTCTTCTGCACCCCTGCCATACCACCGCTGCCCTCTGGGATCCCCCACCTCCTGGACCTAGTATGGCTGTTGATCTTTGGCTCCCACTCCTCCCTCCAGAACCTTGGACTGCAGTGGATTAACTGTGATGTGTCAATGAGAGATTCAGTAACCCCTCATCCAAATAGAAGACCTCAGCACACTCCCATCAGTGTGCTGAGTTTGCCCCTCAAATAGGAATACAGTTGGCCACCTTCAGTGGGTAACCAAGAGCAATGGCCAAGCCCCCTCCAGAACTAGAATCTTGACAAGCTTGACAAGAGTGTAGGAGAGTCCTTCCTCCACACAGAGAATATCAGGTAGGTTGAGGAGGGTGCCAGTAAGGCCTCCCCCAACCTGGAGAAAATTAAAAGGGCTTATGAGACACTCAGTGGTACAGTAGAGGCCCAGCCAAGACAAACACTATAGACAGGGAGATCTGGTGACCTGGAACAACCTGAAGCTATAGTAACAGCAGGAACTAAAAGCTGATTGAAATAGAGGACTTTAAAAGTCACACACCAGAAATCTCTGCAAAGATAGCAAATGAAATAAAAAGACAAATCAATGAGGCTATAGACGAAATCAAATTAGAAGTACTCTCCCATGTAAAGACAGAAATAATAGCCTTAGTAAAGGAGTTGCTAAGCACAGCTAGAGAAGAAATAGATTTTAAAAAGTACAAGAGCATGGGAAACTGATGGAAATCTTGAATGAACAATATAGAAAACAAGCAGAATCCATGAAATAAACTCAAAGAGATATCCAAGAAAAAAAATTCTATTGAAAGCTGGCACAACCATTTAAATGAAGCTGAAGATAGAATTTTGGGCCTTGACAAGGATTACAATTAGCAATCATGAAAGGCTAGAACTTTAAGAAATAACAAAGCAGCATGAAATGACAATTCAGCAGCTTCAAGATGATGCCAAGAGAAACAAAACTAATAGGCATCAGTGAAGATGCAGGAGTCAACGCAAATGACAGAGGTAAACTACTCACAGAAGTAATAGCAGAAAATTTCCCAAGCATGGGGAAAAATCTGATATGCAGATAAGTGAGACATATAGAATGCCAAACAATCACAACGAACATAAAACTACACCCAGACATATAATAATTAAGATCCCAGACATACAACATAAAAACAGAATACTAAAAGCTGTTAGAAAAAAGACATAACTCACCTATCAAGGAAAACCCATTAGAATCACAGCAGACTTTCCAGCACAAACCCTCAAGTCAAGATGAACTTCGAGTGAGGTGTTTCAAGCCCTGAAACAAAACAACTTTCAACTGAGAGTAATGTACCCAGCAAAATTTTCTTTCAAATGTAATGAAGAAACAAGATAATTCCATGACAAAGAACAACTGAAGAAATTTATGTTCACCAAACCAACCCTAGAAAGAGTGCTGAAAGACATATTAAATAAAGATAACAATTACCATGATCTCGAGAACAACAACAGAAAGAAACCACCAAGCAGGATAAACAATTAAAGGGGGAAACGCAGAAAACAGACAACTGGAACATAACATGGCAAAGAGAGCCAGTTATATCAGTTATATCCATAAATGTAAATGGCCTCAATTCACCTATCAAAAGAAATAGGTTGACAGAATGGATCAAGAAACATGATCCCACAATACGCTGTATACAAGAAACACATCTGACCCAAAAGGAAACTCATAGATTAATAGTCAAAGGATGGAAAACATTCCATCAAACAGGAACTCAGAAAAAAGCAGGGGTAACTATTCTGTTTGAAGACAATATGAACTTCAAACCTAAAATGATTAAAAGAGATAAAGAAGGTCACTGCATACTCATTAGTGGAAAAATTCAAGAGGAAGAACTAACAATTATAAATATATATGCACCAAATACAGGTGCACCAAATACAGGTGCACCAAACTATATAAGACAAATATGTATGGACATGGAAAACCAAATACACAAGAACGCAATTATGACAGGGGGCCTTCACACCCACTGTCAGAAATAGATAGATCAACTAGATAAAAATTCAGCAAAGAAATAACAGAACTGAATCATACCTGTGAGCAAATGGACTTAGTAGATGTTTACAGAGTATTCCACCCAACCACATGAGATAGACATTCTTCTCAGCTGTGCATGAGACATTCTCCAAAATAGACCATACATTATCCCATGAAGCATTCTTAAGTAAATGCAAAGGGATTGAAATTATCCCATACATATTATCTGACCATAATGCACTGAAATTGGGAATTAACAGAAAAAGAAATTGTAAAACCTGCATAAATACATGGAAATTAAATAATGACCTTCTGAACAACCAGTGGGTTACTGATGAAATTAAAGAACAAATAAAACAATACTTACAACTCAATGAAAATACAGAAACAACATACCATAATCTGTGGGATGCAATGAAAGTGGTCTTAAGATGGAAATACATAGCAATAAATTGTCACATGAAGAAAACAGAATGAGCACAAATCAACAACCTAATGCTACATTTCAAGCTTCTAGAAAAGGAAGAGCAAGTTAAACACAAAGCTCATAGAAGAGAGGAAACTGTAAAGATCAGAGCAAAAATTAATGCAATTGAAACAAAAAAAGTACAAAGAATGAATCAAAAAGCTGGTTTTTTGAGAGAGTAAACAGAATTGATAAACCTCTGGCTAGCTTCAAGAAAAAAAGAAGAAAACCCCAAATCATGTAATAAGGACCAAAAAGAAGGAAATTACCACAGATTCCATGAAAATTCAAAAGATCATGAATACCTACATTGAAAACTTCTACTCACCTAGGATGGAAGATGCAGAGGAAATAAACAGATTTCTAGAAACATATGAACTACCAAAGCTCAACCAAGAAGATATAGTGATTTCGAACAACCCAATATCAGCTATTGAAATTGAAAATGTGATAAAAAATACTTACCAACAAAGAAAAGCTCAGATCCTGATGGATTCACAGCTGAATTGTACAAGAAATTTAGAGATGATTTGATGCCAATACTCCTTAAACTCTTCAACAAAATTGAAAGGGAAGCAATCCTTCCTAAATCAAACCTGGAGGCAAGTATAACTCTCATACCAAAACTAAAGAAAGACCCAACCAAAAAGGAGAACTGTAGGCCAGTCTCACTAATGAACATTGATGCAAAGATTCTCAATAAAATACTGGCAAATAGAATGCAGCAAATCATCAAGACAATTATACATCATGACCAAGTGGGGTTCATTCCAGAAATGCAGGGATGGCTTAACATATTCAAATCGATAAAGGTAATAAATCACATCAACAGAGCCAAAAACAAAAACCACATGGTCATCTCAATAGATGCAGAAAAAACTTTTGATAAAGTCTACCATTTGTTCATGATAAAAACGCTTCAGAAACTCGGAATACACAGTATCTACCTCACTCTCATAAAGGCCATATATCACAAACCAACAGTTAACATTATATTAAATGGACAAAAACTGAAAGCTTTCACTCTAAAATCAGGAACAAGACAAGGATATTCACTATCACCACTCCTATTCAATATAGTTCTGGAAATATCAGCCAGGGCAATCAGACAGAGAGAAATAAAAGGAATAAAGATAGGAAAGGAAGAAGTTAAATTATCACTATTTTCAGATGGCATGATACTCTATATAGAAGACCCAAAAACTCTATTAAAAGACTATTAGAGGTAATAAACAAATTCAGCAGTGTAGCTGGATACAAAGTCAATGCTCAAAAATCAATAGCATTGCTGTACACAAACAAAAAATTCACTGAGAGAGAAACCAGGGAAATATCGCCCTTCACAATAGCATCTAAAAAAATGAGACACTTAGGAATCAATGTAGCCAAGAATGCAAAAGACCTATATGTTGGAAATTATACTACTCTAAAAAAAGAGATTGAAGAGGATATTAGAAAATGGAAGGATATTTCTTGCTCTTGGCTAGGAAGAATCAACATTGTGAAAATGGCTATACTCCCAAAACTGTTATACAGATTTAATGCAATTCCAATCAAAATACCATTAAAATACTTTATAGATCTGGAGAAAACACTCCTAAAATTCATTTGGAAACAGAAGAAACCTAGGATAGCAAAGGCAATTCTGGGCAACAAAGGCAAGACAGGAGACATCTCAATTCCTGACTTGGAACCATACTACAAAGCCACAGTAATAAAATCAGCATGGTACTGGCAAAGAAATAGACCTCAGAATCAATGGAACAGATTAGAAGATGCAAACACAGCTACAAAGACACTCAGCCACCTGATATTTGACAAAGGGGCTAAACATGTTCACTGGAAGGATAGCTTCTTTAATAAATGATGTTGGAAAAATTGGCTCTCCACATGCTGAAGACTAAAATTAGACCCAGGCCTGTCACCATGCACTAAACTAAAATCAAAATGGATCAAAGATTTAAATATTAAAAAAGAAACACTAAATCTGCTGGAATACAAGGTAGGTAGATGTCTTGGATACTTAAGGGTATGCAGAGAATTCATGAACAAAATGCAGACAGCATGAGAAATACTTCAAAGAATCAACAATGGGGACCTCATATTATTAAAATGTTTTTGCACTTCAAAAGAAATCGCCAACAAAGTGAAAAGAAACCCAAAGAATGGGAAAAAATTTTAACCAGCAACCCCTCAGACAAAGGGCTTATATCTAAAACATATAAACAATTAAAAAACATCAGGCCCCCCAAGTTCAAAGACCCTCTCCAAAAATGAGCATCCAAGATGAACACACAGTTCTCAGATGAAGACATACAAACAGCAAATAAATACCTGAAGAAATGTTCACCATCACTGGTCATTCAAGAAATGCAAATTAAAACAGCATTGAGATTTTTATCTCACTCCAGAAAGAGTGGCTGCCATCAAGAAATTAACTGATAACAAATGTTGGTGAGTCTGTGGGAAAAAAGGAACACTGCTCCACTGTTGGTGGGAGTGTAGAGTGGTGTAGCCACTATGGAAATCAGTATGGAGATTCCTCACAAGACTAGGATTGGAAGTTCCATTCAACCCAGCTATTCCCCTCCTGGGTATTTTCCCAGAAAAATTGAAAAGGTCATGTCACAGTGATATATGTGCACCCATGTTTATTGCAAGCACAATTTGTCATAACTGATCTTGGAAACAACCAAAATGCCCATCAGAGTGAATGAAAAAGATGTGGTATTTTTATACAATGGAATATTACTCGGCTATAAAAAAGGATGATCTTGAGGCCTTTATAGGTAAATGGAGGCAATTGGAGACTATCCTCATAAGTGAAATAAATAAGAATCATATTTATAAATATCACATTGTCTCTCTGGTGTAAAAAGTAATAAAAACCGTAAGAGTAATAAGATCTGAAATGAGTAATAGCTATTGTAAAAAAGAAAGGGAGGGAAAGTGCTCTAAAGGATATTACTGCATATATGTTTAAGTGTGTAAGACAGATGACCATATTACTAAGTTTTTGTTAGATCACTGAACAGAACAGTTTGCACTCTCATTGTTTGTCTACTCTCTATGCTTTAATTTTGTCACTTGAACAGCTATTTCTTGAGAGCTTGTTTGGAGGTTCTAGCAGGGGAGCGCAGCTACTCGTATACCCTCTACCGAAGAACAGTCCTTCTCTATTGGGGGTGGTCGTCCTCTTCGACCGAGCGCGCAGCTTCGGGAGGGACGCACATGGATCGTTGAGGGAGGAAGGGGACACCTGCCTAGCCAGCCAGATCAGCCGAATCAACCCTGGCGATCAATGGGGTGACAGATGTCGCAGCCAGATCGCCCTCATATCCATGAACAGCTATTTCACAAGATGACAATAAGTAATTTATTGACTAGTGATTTCTTAGTGTTAATTTTATTGAAATTCTGTAGTATTTCTACCTTTTTTCTGTTTTGCTTTTTGCTCTTTAAATAAAAAAAATCTTTAAAATTCTGAAACAATAATGTTTTCTTTTGAATATTTTATAATTTTGTGATTTTCATATTTATATCTTTAATCAAATCTATATTAAAAATCAAAGCTAATCTATGCTGCTAGAGTTAAGATAGCTGTTCTGGGTGGGAGAGCAAGAGGGTGGCTGAAAGGGGCTTGAAGAGAGTTTTTGAGGTGCTAGTGATATTTAGTTTTGTGATCTAAATGCTGATTACACAATTTTGTTTCATTTGTGAAAACTGAGCAAACTGTACACTTACATTTACTTTTTGTTGTGTATCTTTTACTTCAAATGAGAAATTTAAAAGTCAAATTAGACAGTCCTTCCCTTTTTACTTGTGAATTTAGTTTGTTTACAATGATTTTCACTTTTGATATATTTGAATCTATTTCTATCATTTGTGTTCAAATTACCCAATGTGTTCTGTGCCTGGCTTACTGTTGTTTCCTATTTCTTGTTTTCTCTTGTAGCCACTTAGGTTTTTTCTTTTTCTACTGCCTCACTAGGTGAGAAGTTATGAAGTCTAACACATATAATTACTTCAGTGATTGATTCTTTTTTTTTTTTTTTTTTTTTGGTACCAGGGATTAAACTCATGACCACAGGCTTGCAAGGCAGGCGTTTATGCGGCTGAGCTAAATCCCTGGCTCCAGTAAGTGATTCTTAATGAGGATCTGAAATTCTTTATCTGTTTGCTTTTGTTTTAATAATTTCCATTCTCTTTTCAAATTTTTGCTTCCATCTTTTATTTGTTTAAATCATTCTACATATGTACCTTTTATAAGCTTTATCCAATTACCTCATTATCGGAAAATGTTGAGTGTAATTTCACTTGATGCCTATTTCTGCTTGCAGTTCAGATTTCTTAGGGGATACATCTTTTTCAACCAGAACACACTACTGCTTTCTGAGATATAGTATCTTGTGTTTAAGAACTATTTACCAGCTAAATCTATCCCATAAATCAAACATGAAAATAATTACCACCATTTGCATCCCTTCAATTCAATCCCCATTTATATCCAAATATTGATTGACAGTCTGCTTTTTGCTACCAAAACAGTAGACACTGGGGATACAGTAAAGAACAAAGTACCTGTCTTCAAGAGGTTCATATTTAAATAGAAAGGTTTACAGTCTTGTTACATAGAAATAGTCAAAACTGAGTATAGACACCTTGAAGTTCTTCCCTCTATACCTGTGACAGGCATATAATGATTCTAGAACTCTTTCCACATGAGTTCTGAAATAATCATAGAGTTAATTTCCACAGTCATTGTCAATTCATCTGTGTCATCACTTATACACTTTTGTCTTCTCTGACCTAGAAGAAAAATTAAAAGCATCTAGTATTCCAACCAAAGATAATTGGATTCCAAGATCACAGAAACCTGGATGGCATAGAAATAACAGACTTAACACTTCTCTGAGATGCCTTACGCTGCTCCATGGTCTACTTACACTAAGACATGGTCTTTCTACATCATGCCAGACTAATCACTACACTGGGAACCTGTGAGAATAAAAGAAAGCACCTCTTTAAAAAGAAAATGTGCTTTAAACTGTAGTAAAACATTACCCTGAAAAATAGAGAGATTAATAGAAAGAAGAGATAGTCTGCCCAGGTTCTCATTAGGCCCACTGCCTGCTTTTTATTACACGTATCTCCTGATTCTCATTAGGCCTGCCCTGATTTCATTTAGGTCCCAGGTCACTGCTTATTTTCATTTGGGAACTGCATAACAAGGTCGCTTCTAGTTCCAGAATTCCATGTGGAGAAAAAGAGAAAATGTCAATAATTAATGAGCTTTCGGGGAGATAAGGCTTCAGCATTTCCTTCATTGTGTGAAAATGCCTGGCCCACCAGGCTTAGGAGTGAGGAGCAATAAATAGTCCAGCATTTAACTTTCCTGAGTTCATTTCCATATTTTTCACAAAAGAATGTTTATCTCTGCTTTCAAACTATATGATTTTAAAAGATAAGAATTGGTTGATTTGTAAATTGAAATAAAGAAATGTGAATAGAAGTGAAGTTTTAAACTTTTTATAAAACCCAGAGTTTCATATTTTTCTTATGTTTTAGAAAAAAAACAAATAAATGAAAGTAATTCAATAGTTTCATTAATATCAAAAGCTACTTTCATTAATCATCCCTCCTTATATTAGTATCTCTTAGGATCTGATGAACTTAGTGTTGGGTCATGTACAGAAAGTATTGGGTTAGAAAGACTCAGTTTGAATTCCAGTTATTTGATTATAAGCTATGTGAATCTAAGAACTTGAAGTTGTGACATATTTACTTAGAAGATCAGGCAATTTAATACGTACTGTTTTGTTTCTTTTGTAGACCTTCTGACAAACACAGGCACTCAATGAAAGGAAACTATTATCAGTTATTTTTTCCATGATCCTCTCAATGTCTGGGATGCAGAAATTCTCTATTATTAACTGTTGGAAGACAATAACTCATGATGACATTGTACATATTACCTGTACCTAACGAACAATGAGAATGTAACAAAATGTTAATGGCACACAAATTATTTCTTTTTAATCCTACCACATAAGCTAGATAAAAAGAACTTGTGACAGATGTCTCTTTTACCTAAGTCATACAATAGAAATTAATGGTAATGTTCCATTTTTGTTTTAATGGGGTGAAATGTTGTGCTTTTGGGGTCCTTTCTAACTGAAGAGTTTAATGCCTTACTGGTGCAAAGAGAAAACTGAGAAGGAAAGACTAAAAAGTAGGGAAAAAAATCAGAACAGGGTTGTCTTTCTCAGAAGAACCAAGGCAAGAAGAGTTTGAAGAACCGACCTTGTCTACAATAACAATGTCATGCTGAGAACCAGCCAGGAGAGATGCAGACATGGAACACATAAGAAGAAAGGATGAGATAAGTCTCTAAGGAGAGGCAAATCCTGCTGAAACAGGAGAGGAAGGGGACAGAGGATCGAGGTTAACAGACTTCCCATCCACCTGACTGTCTCAGTGAATCTGAGGCCAGACCATGAGGAAAATGACAAGGAAGAGGTGGGAAAGGAATCTTGTGGCCTGAGAAGGAAGCAGAAAGTGCAGTGAGCATGCTTTTATTTGTCAGTGGCTCTTTTGAAAATACTCTACAGTGTCAAACTCAGTTTATTCTTTGTTTTTGTAAAAAACATTCCTAGAATTTTATCTACACTAATCATTTGGGCTTTCAAGGGTGCCCACCAGTATGTAAAATCTATGGAATTACATTTCCTAAGAGTCTACATCCACATCCTACCAAGATGAGCAAAGCATTTTAAATGCTAGACAGATGACAAAAGTAACTGTGAGCCTTGGGAAAATCTGGGCTACTTGCTTAAAATATGCAAGGTAAATTACTTCTTATTCCATAGTTAATTTTGCAATGAATTCTCCTATTTTTAAGATCTATGGAAAATGTTATTTTTCTATTTTTATAAACTATCACTTAAATTAACCTGGATTTGAAAAGGCCCCTTAGTGAATAATGAGGACCGAGCTCCAGTAAGGTTCATTATATGCTAAAATCTGCCTCCCCATGTGAGGTAGGTACCTTTTCACACACTATGTAGACAAGGTCTCTGAGACTCAAAGAGGTTAAGTAAGGCATTCAAGATCACACAGCAAGCAAGTAGCAAGTGAAGATGCCAATCTGGCCCAGCACAGTGACTGCTGCTTTCTCTAGAATAAGGCAGCATATGAATCTCACTCTCCAAATCCCACAGGCTGCTCTTTGCTATGAAGTTCCTGGGGAAGGATTTCATCACTTACTCTGGGAATTAACATTCAAATGTCATCATAACCTTGAAGCATATTTTTGGTCCTGTGAGTACTGAGGAACATTTTATCCTTTTAAAACATATCACTTCACTCAGATAATGTCAATAATATTTTTTGTATCTGATTTAAATTGATGCATCAATAAGAAAAAATGAAATGATCAAAATCCAATTTAAACTGATGCATCAACCTGAAAGAATAAAATTATCAAATTCCACAGGTTGTAACAGAAGAAAAGCACATGGTACCCAGATAAATTTATTTGGCCAATAATGATTACAGAAAGAAAAGGAATTAGAATTAATGGAGAAATGCTTACATCATGACTGTGAAGTAGGGCATATACAACACTGTGCATGTAGGGTTTATTCTTGACTAAAATAGATGCAAAAAACTAGAAGGCAAAAATGCCAAAATATTGGCAGGTACAGAGGTTGCCATCAGGCAGCAGGATTTTCTGTTACTCTCATTAATCAGTTTCATATTTACCGATAAACTATGAGAATTATATTATTTTTAAAAATGAATAAATAAAGCTACCACTGAAACCTTTTGTGAGGTGGCTATAATGTCTGCGTCTTTTAAATCAAGACAGGGAAGTAAACCCGCAAACCTTAAAAATAGCTCTTGTTCAGGGCAGGGAGTAGATGCGGTAGATGCTTAAAGGTGTCACAAGGAAAGTCTCCTAAGTTTGCTTTCTTTCTTTTTTCTTACATTTTTGTCTTTTTTTGGGGGGTACTGGGAATCAAACTCAGGACCTTGCACTTGCCATGCCACTGAGCTATATCTTCGGCCCTTAAGTTTGCTTTCTTATTGCAAAGAATGGCGCCATCTCTGGTGCTGCATGTGGAAGTGTCAACTCACTGGTGTCCAAGCCGTGAGGTTGTGAGCAGGCGCTCCAGATGCGCAGCTGGCTGCTCTGCGGGCATTTGGAAACAAAAGAGGCAATAGTAGTACAGCATTTCTGGTTGGCTTAACGTAACTGCGAGCTAATATACTTACTTCCTGCATTTTACCACCCATACCAGGTTTAAAGAAACAGACCTGGTCACAGCTTAAGAGGACAAAATCCCCTCTCAGCCTCCAGGCCATTCCCCCGTGGGACCACTACATCCTGCCTCCTCACAACTTCCCTCACCCCCAGCAACTCATTCCATTTCTACGGAAACAGAGGACAATTTATTCAGCTTCAATTTGCTGAGAGGAAAACCCTCCTATTGTCTAATATTAATTCTTGAAGCAGACTCAAAAACAATTTTCATTCCTTGCCAAGGTTTGAAGCTTTGAAAGATATTAATGTAGACAGTCTTTGAAATATTAGGAGTTGGCAGCCACTGTAAAGATCTCTAACTCAGCAAGGCATAAAAGGCAGTCTCAGGGTAAAGAAAATGTTTTCTTACGTCCTGAAATATGTATCAAGCTTCCTGTGGGGTAAGGAGCTTGCGCACACCTGGGGAATTATGGACATACAACTAGATGCTGTTATATTCACTTAAAGCAGATCTTCCTTGTAATAAGGATCAGGTTTATTTAGGGAGTTCTTTTCTAATTTTAAAGTAGGTTTTTACATCTTCAAGTTTAGACACATTACTCAGAACTCACAAGCTTGTTGAGAACAATGGTGAGATGAGTTGATAACACATTTTAGTATCTCATTTCTTTTCTGTAGATTTAATTTTTAAAAATATATTTACCATTTTTCACAGATAGCATGGATTATGTCTCCACAGCTTCTTTTTAAGCTTTGACAGACTGTTAATAAACAGCAGCATTTTAAATAATATATTAGCTTATGAAAATCATAGTAGTCTTCAACACTGGTGTTTAATTGATGGATGACACATTTTAACACTTCTTTTAATTGTTAGAATTTTTTATTGTTTCAGATAGAAAATATCAGTGCACAGCAGCACAAGGCTGAAGGATCTAGATTAGGCAGAATATTTTTTATTTAATTGACTAGTTGTCCTGGTGTCTATATACTTAGCAGTATTACATTTGAATGTGTCAGGTCTCCTATAATGAAGACAATTGGACAGTCCTATAGATTACCTGCTCCAGTCCATCTTCTATCTTATCTTTCTAAAACACACGTGTGCTCCTGTCATTGCTTATAAATCTTGGATGTATCCTTACTGTCTACAGAATAAAAGGCAAACTGCTTAGAATCACATTGCAGACTCAAGATTCTTCCAGATATAGCAACAGGCTGACCTTTCCAGTGCTTGCCCTCCTCTCCTCAGCCCCTCAGCCCCTCAGCAGTAAGTACAGAATCAAGAGGATGCAGAGGCCACAGCTGAAAATCTCTTCAGGGAGCAGAGGTCCAGGAAGAGGTAAGGGACAAGTTAATAGGACAGAGAGGGATGTCTCACGCCAAGAGCTGGGCAGCACGTACCTAGGAGAAGGTGGGATGTGAGTAGCCGGGCTGAGACTGGGCTGTGGTTGTGCAACACTATTTAGCTATATTTGACTTACAAGAGAGAAGAAGAAAGAAGACCAAAGCCAGAGAGGAATGGAGAAAATGTTCCATTCCTTTTCTTCCAGGAACCACTCTGATGCGCAGGAACCACAGACGCTTGGAAAGGAGAAATGCGTCTTCCTCTGCAGAGCACTTCCTGTGTTCAGCTCCCTGTTCCACCACTGCAGACTCTGTGACCTTGATCAGGCTAGTTTGTTTTTCTGTGCCTTATTTTACCCACTGGTAAAGTGGAGACATTAATTACTTGAAGAACAAATAATTAATTAGAAGACTTAAGAATTATTGGGGAGATTAAATTTACTGAACTGTTTGCCTATAGTGGTTCTTTAACAGTTTTCCCTGTTGTTATATTATTATGAGTTTAGACATTTTTTCTTTACATATTTTTCTTTCTGTTTTTCTTAGAAAACAGAATTGACTGCAGTGTAATGAACAAGGTGACCAACTAGACCCAGGTTGCTGTGATACTTTTTCCCATTTTAACCTGGAAGTCCCACATCCTGGTAGCAGCCCTTCAATCCTAGGCACACTGAGATGGTTGATCACCCTTGTTATGGAAGTGGGAATTATTTACAAAAAGATCACTAAGCTGCTTGGCAGCATCAAAGTACCTTTTTTTGGTAAAGCCTAAACAATCGAGTAGCTGCATTTTATATGGTTTGAACTAGTAAAAAGTCCTAAGATGGCTGAGAGGAAGAAAAAGGCACCATTTGTATTAATTTCCACCCAGATATTTTTGTTCCTCTAGCTCAAAAGAAAGAAGGGGCTACAAATATGTCTTGAGCCCTTCCCATGTGCCAGGCATCGGAATGACATGAGGAGTGTGCTGTTTTTATTTCAGTTGATCTTCATGACTCAGAACTCAGGAGAATCCACATGGAGGGAAAGATGGAAATGTGAAGGCAGCCAGAGCATTAACACCAAGGAAAAAGAGCAAAAGCCTGAAGAACACATGTGACACATCTAAATATATGGAGGAAAGAGCCAGGGCCCCAAGGGAGGAGAGAGAGCTTCAAACCAGGCCAGGGAGAGACCAGGTGTCAGCAGCCCCCCTCATCATGCTCAAGGGGCACAGATGCAGCCACACCTCTGGAGCAAGACGCCCAGCAGCCCCTTTGGGGTGGGAAATAGCTGTTCAGAAGGAAGCCAGTGTCTCAATGCCTGAGGCACAACACCGCGATGATTAGGAAAAAACAGATTCAAATTTAAAAGAAAATTTATAAAAACACGAGAAAGAAAAAGACTAAGTTTATTTAGTGTTTGGAAAAGTATCAGAGGATTTCTTAATTCATCTGAAGCATTTCTACTAAAAGGTTTTTAATTGTCTCTGATATGTAATTCCCTCTACGGGTTTGGATCACACAAAGACATCATAAAATTTTGTTTAGGGGAGTCACTCTGTGAAAAGATTTGCAAGGGGAGTTTTAAGGGATACATCCCTGTTTTGGGATATAATTTTCTGTTGGGTCAACCAAACACGTCAAAGAACAGATTTTTAATTTTTGTTTGTTTGTTTTTTATTTTGGTACTGAGGATTGAACTTATGACCGTGTGCTTGCAAGTCAGGTGCTTATGTCACTGAGCTAAATCCCTGGCCCCAGATTTTTAATTTTTGTTGAAAGTACTGAGGATTGCACCCAGGGCCTTCATACTGAGCTACCTTCTCAGCCCCTTTTAGAATTTTTAATTTTGACACTAATTTACCTAGGCAGAACTCGAACTTGCATTCTTACTACCTCAGTCTCTTAAAGTGCTGGGATTACAGGCATGTGACACTGGCTTAGATTTTCAGTTCTTAGGAGAACCTGAAGTAAAATGTAATAAAGATAAGACAATAGAAGTAGTAATTTTCAGTTTCAAAGACACTATGATCATGAAGAAAGTAAGAAGTCAGAGGGTCATTAAAATAAAGGTTTTTAAAATTCGTATAAATTTATACAGTATTTATAAAGTATTTTATAAAGTTATTGATATATACATTAAAAAGAGAAGAATTTTCAAATAGAAGACTAAAATGACTGTATACTTCATTCAATGCTGTATTTCTAGTAAATTTTGCAAAGGGAAGTCTACCCAGGGAGGGCCCTATTTTGTCTCTGAGTTTCAGTTGAGAGGAAGGCGTGACTGCCAGGACTCCAGCAGGGAGGAGGGAGAATGGCAGCTTGGGTTGTGTTGGCCTGGAGTCTAAGCCATGTATTACCTGTTATTAGGACCCTGGGACGGAGTTTGGATTATTGTAGCCTGAATTTAATGAGCTTGTAACCTAGATGGCACTGGGAGAGGGAATGAATGAGTGGCTGCCTTGGAGGAGTTTACGGAATTCTGCCTACAGAATAAGAAGAAGCTATAAGCAAATGAATTTACTATAGTTAGCAAAATACTCAAGATATAATTGTTAATAATATAATAAGGAAACACCTTGACCACATGGAAAAGTGCAAACGTGATTTCTCAAGTCAATCAGGAATCCCAGAAGCACTATTCAAATAGTTGTTGCAACACAAAGAATAAGAAGACAAGAATCAGACAGCTGTGAAGGGGCATATCTGGCCTCTTGCTGCTCTGTCAAGATATGTTTTTCTTACTACAGGTTTTCTGATATAACACAGCTTCAGATTGGTAGCTACCCTACCTAAATTCATTGAAAAATTGTCTATATCAAACTGTCTTCTCTTAGCATTTAATTTTATGCCATGGAATAAAGTAATCTCATTATAGATCAGAAGCATGAACTACAAGATAATTATGAGTCCAATTCTAACCCTCAGAAAAAACCAAAACAAAATCTAACATGCATATAGTATCTGTTTTGAGCCACAAGTACTATGTAAAAGCTAACATATGAAAACTAATCTAATTTTCACAACAGCTCTGTTTATTCAGCAACAGCTATGTGATGAGAACAGTCAGCCTTTCATATCTTCAGGTTTTATATCTATTTATATCAACATCTGATTGAAAATATTTTTCAAAGTGCATATGCACTGAATAGGTACAGACTTTTTCTTGTCAGAATTCCTTAAGAAATGCAGTATAACAACTATTTACATGGCATTTTTATTGCATTAAATACTATAAGTAATCTAGCTATGATTTAAAGTACCCAGGAAGGTATTATATGCAAATAGTATGCTATTTTACATAAGGGACCTGAGCATCTACAGATTTTTGTTGCTCTCTTCCCATTCCCCTCCCCCTCCTCTCCTTTCTGTCTTTGTGGGGGGGGGTGGCTAGGACCAATTCCTTGAGATACTAAGGGGATGACTTCCCTTTCATAGACTCTGAGGCCATGGAATAGAGGCAATTCTTTTTACTTACGGATGAACTTGGTTCACTACCTCATGTCTCTTCTTGGCCCTGCTGGTCTTGCTCAGCTCCTGAGATTTTAAACCTTCTTTGGTAAAGAACGTAAACCAAATCTTCAATTTTTTTTTCTCCTGATTCTCTACTCTTAACTACAGCTGAATGTTACCTATTTGAGTTTATCTCCAGTGCATGGTAAGGACACCACTTTGTGTCTTTAGGGACAGGGATTCAGGTGAGGAAAGGATGAACTCAAATCATGAGCAGTCACAATACAGCCACCTGCTGGAAGTGGCCCCTGAGCCAAGTGAGATGTGAAGTCTGGAAACCCTTGGAGAAGAGGCAGCCTTCATCCCTCTTCATGGAGTCTCATCCCGCCTTCTTACTCCTTTGTTCTCTCCATCACGTTGCATGTAGATATAAATTAAGAAAAATAGTAGGAAAACATGGCCAAACAACCTAAGCCAATCTTCCTCGGCATATATGATATGAGTCGCATGTTAAAGAAGGAGATTTATATCATAGCCCATGACAGAGTAAAGTGTTAAAAAAATGTTTTAAGAAGGTAAAAAGTAAAAGAAAAGAATTTATACATAGGGACAGTTTTCAAAATGTGAAAGTGAACTTGGAATCTTGGAGATCATCATGATTTTCAAAATACTATATTGGGAAGATACTCTTTTCCTTTTTATTTTCATTTTCTCATGAATATATAGCTGAGGTTTCCATAGATTAGAAAATGTGTGATATCATAATAGATTGAATGCAGAAGCAGACAGGAGAATGCAGCTGCCTTCTATTAAAATGACATCAAGGAGATCTGCAAAAATGTAAACTGTTACTTATGTTTACAAGTAATAGGTTTATTATTGCTATTTTAAATTAAATTCCTAAATATTCTGTTTAAGTTTTTAATACAATATTTATCCAAATAGTCAGTAGTGCACTGATAAATGTTTAACAGTTGGTTCTCTGGGGAAGGGGAGACCTGATTTGTAGCCTTAGCTGATTCACTGGTATAAAAATTCCACCGTGACTGACTGCAGCTACCTGGGACGGGCAGTATGTGCCCGCACGTGTGTCTGTGTGTGTAAATTCCAGCTGGCTCTAGCACTGTGCAGGATACCATTCACACAGAGGAAAGCACTTTGGGTGGCCTCAATCATTTCTAACAGCATAGAGTGGTCCCATATCAAAAACTTGAGAACTACCAATGTAGTGTATAATCACATTTTGTTCAAAAATATAAGAGCCTCAAAACATTCTGAAAGTATATATGTCCAAAAACAATTACTTCTAAAGTGGAGGAACTTAAATTTTATTTAACAAACTTCTGCATGGTTCAATTTTTTTCAAAAACAAAAAGCATGAAATTCAGACAGGAAAAGGAAAAAATTCATTTCTAGGTCTAAAACTTGCTCAGCTATCTTTGGGCCCAGGTACACTAGTAAAGTGCAGCTAATATGGGCTAAATTGGGTAATAAGATGTCTTCCAGCCCCATTGAGTCCTAAGACAGTGGTATTTCTGCTCATTTTGGCTTATACTCATTTACATAATCATTTGAGGGATGGACCCTGCCATCCCTCAAACAAACAGATGGCTCTGATGAGGAGGCCTCTGTCTGTCTGCTCCTGTTCGTTTTCACCTTTTGACTGTTCACACCTAGTTCATAAGTCTCAGTTGAAGGGTCTCCTCTTAAGGACTCATCCTCTGATCCCCCACTGAGTCAGGCTCTTCTGTTATTTATCCCAAAAGACCACATTATTCTTCCTCAGAATACTTAATGCCATGTGTCATCTTTAACATAATCAGAGTCCACATGTCTTTTCACTCACTGCACTGGACCTTTACCAAACAAAACAACAACAACAAAAAAAAAACACTGAGACTCATTCATTCACCCTGAAAATAGGAAGTAAACACCTATCATGTTCTGGACATGTTGCTGGGCACTGTAATATAACAGTGAAGAGATCACAGAAAGTCCCTACTCACAGATCTGCATGTTTCATAGAGACCAGGGTCTTGCTCTGTGACACACACATGACATCTGTGAGCAGATCCAGACTGGGAAACCAGCTCATCCAAATCCAGGGCTTCCGTCTTACCTGCCATACTTTCCAGGTGCTCATGTGGTATGAAGGCAAACCTTGAGACACAAGGGGTAATTCAGTACTTGTATTCTCTGAATTATAGGAAACATCATGCCAAGTGTTAATAATTCTGAAAGTCATGGATCCCACCCAGTAGAAGATGCTTTGATAAAGATGAATAGTGAGGCTAAAAAAGATTGAAGTTGTCAGCTTTATGAGCATAGCATATGCAAAGCTTAGCAAAACTGACCTTTGTTGTGTCACTGACACATAACTATGAACAGAATTCCTACATCTTTAAATATCATGCATCTTTAAATCATTTGGAGGTAAAGGCATCTTTTAAAAATGTGCCTCAGAGAGGGAGAAAAGTAATTCGAATAAGCTATTATTGTGAATGTGCCCCTGTCAGGGAAAGGTCTTCATAGCTAAAGTGAAATGGCATTTCTTCCTTAATGAGGTGAACATTTATGAAGAGCTATTATGTATATTTTTCAAAAAATAATAATGTAGGTCTCTTCTGTAATGCAATAAATGTCTGGGATTAGTCCACCTAGGCTATTGTCTAAAATATAATGCAAATTCTAACATAAGCACCTATGAATAAATTCAGTTATATTTTATAGGTTGGAATAATTCACAAAGCTATAGTAAGTGCCTTCTTATTAAAGATTTCATATGGTAAAAATGTGGGCATTATAATCACTTTGCCCAAATGTCATTTTAAAAAAACCCAGAAGTTTATAAGAAACAAAGCCATCATTTTACATAGTTAACTAGGTTATCAGATGATACTGTACTTCAAAATTCAGGACCAGCTAATAGTGATTAAATTACAGTAATGTTTCATGAATTAGACAAATCTGGAAGTTAAAACAATAAAAAAAGGCATTTATTAGTGATTTTTAAAATTTGGAAATGGGGGAGTCTGAAAAGATGGTGGAACACTAAGCAGCAGAGTAAACAGCCTCTCTGAGAGAAACAGCCCAGATGCTGGAATATAGTGTTCTGGAGCAGACAAGAAAGAAAGAAGGGGGGTTCCCTTTGACCCAGGAAGAAACTAAAGTAAGAATTGAAGCCCATAGAGAGAATAAAAAAGAAAAGAAAAGAAAAACTTAAACAGAAGGTGGTAACTGGTGGCACATTCACTGGAGACAGTCTCACTGAGTGAGAAGCACTGTTGGAACCTGGGGACTCATGGTCACAGTGAAGCTGGTAGCTGGCAAGCCCGAAGGCCTCAGTGGGGAGACATGGTGGCAGAGAGGAGCGGTGGACCAGAGAACTGCACTGGCTGGTGGTGAGTGGGGGACTCAGTCCTCCTGGGGGAGTGGGCAATTGGCCAGGTGCCATTTTGGAATTGGGGAGGATAAGCCTGGAATCAGAACTGCAGCCAGCTTCATTCAGCTACTCCTAGCTCAGAGAAGACTGATGGAAATTGCTTGGACTGAGTCCCGCCTCTGTGCGTGGTGCATTAGCCACTGCCAAGGTTTCTTTAAAGCTATCCCTAAGCAACCCTGCTGGGCTGGCACATACTAACTTGGTGAAGACTTCTTGTGGTTAACCAATTCAGAAAGGAGGGGCCAGCCTATGGTATCCCTGCTTACACTCCAGTAGTCACCAGGAGACTGGGAAAAGCAGCAAACAGCAGAAATCCCTAGCCAGCACACTTCAGAGTAATTATAAATACAGGAAGTGCTGGAAACCCCACTACCCACTTGTCTGGAAGAAACCAGAAACATGACAAGAGGAAGAAGCAAAAGGCAGTCTCTGGCCTCCAACCCAAGCAGCACTGGTCCAGGAGATGTAAACATGGAAGAGATCAGGAGTCACACACCTGAAATTTCTGAAGCAACAGCAACTGAAATAAACAACTTCAAGAGGCTATAAAAGAACTTAGAACAGAAACTAAGTAAAACTTCAGGTAAAAGAAGAAACGAGAAATATAATAAAAGAATTGTTAAGCACCTCTAAAGAAGACACAGATGGAAGAATAGAGGAGCATAGAAAAAGGAGGGGAACCTTCAATTAAAAATATAAAAAAATTTAGAATATGTGAAACAGATTCAAAAAGATTACCAGGATATTAAAAACTTCATTGAAAGCTGAAAAAACTGCTTGCAAGGAACTAAACATAGACTATCAAACCTTGAAGACAGGTTTGCAGCTTGCAATCATGGAAGGAAAAAAATCTCTTAAAAATAACAAGGAAACAGGAAGTAACAATACAAACGCTAAAGATGACAAGAGGATCTATAACTTAAGAATGAAAAATGTGAATGAAGAAGCAGGGATAAACACAAATGAAATACACAGGCTATTTACAGAAATAATTAAAGAAAACTTCCCAAGCATAGGAAAAGGAAATGATATTCGGATAAGTGAGGCATACAGAACTCCAGCCAACTATAACCAAAAGAGATCTATACCCAGACATATATAATCAAGACCCCAGAAATTCAATATCAGAACAGAATATTAAAAGCTGTCAGAGAAAAGAAACCCATCAGAATCACAACAGACTTCTTTACACAAACCATCAAATCAAGAAGAGCTTGGAGTGGAGTATTCCAAGCCCTGAAAGAAAATAACCTCTAACCCAGATTGATGTACCCTGCAAAACTATCTCTCATAATTAATGGAGAAACAAGATGCTTCAATGACAAAGAGGAACTGGGGGAGTTTGTGACCACCAATCCAACCCTACAAAAAATACTGAAGGACATGCTAGAGAGAGAAAAAAAAGACCATGGTTTCAGGAACAGCGGCAGAGGGGGCTCACTGAATGGGGCAGACAGTGGAATGAAGGGGAAAAGTAGACAACCAACAGCAGAAAAATAGCATGGCAGAGATGAGGAAGAGAAGGTTGGCCCTAATCACTAATATGGATGACCTCAATACACCAGTAAAAAGAAACACAGGCAGAGTGGATCAGGAGATAGGGTCCATTAATATGGTCTATATAAGAAATATAACTAACTTGAAAGAGAATTTATAGACTTAAAGTCAAAGATGAGAAAACAATACTCTATGTGACAGGGAACCAGCAAAAAGTGGGGGTAGCTTTCCCATCATCTGCAGATTGGTTACAAAGCTAGGACACTTTTATACAATGGAAAACTACTCAGCTATAAAGAAAGGCTCTTGTAGGTAAATGGATACAACTTGAGATCATGCCTAGGGGTAAAAAGGTTCAGAATCACTTAGGTGAATAGCAGGTTGTCTCCCTAATTTAGAAACTAAAGTAGTTAGTGGGATACAAAAGGTACAATGCACCCTGTGAAAGTGAAAGGGAATTGTCTAAAAAGGGAAGGCAGTGGCCATTGTTAATGTTGTATCATGATTTGAAACCCATATTGTTTTCATCACCCTGTTTAGTTTGGTTTTATTCTGTTCTAGTTTGTCTGCTTGTACTAGATTTGATGGCATGGACAGCAATTCCAAAGAGAGCAGGATATACTATGGTAACCATTTTTGATTTCCTATTAACTTGATTTGAAGCCCTGTATTGCTTTCACTGTCTTGTTTGGACTGATTTTATTTGAATCTGTTTTGCTTTAGTATCAAGTCTAGACAACTACTTTGAAGACAATAAGATTCACTATGATGCTCATTCTGGTTTGACTGTTATCTTCTTTTGAAGTCCTGTAATCTCTCCAAAGCTTTGTTTTTCTTGGTTTTGTTGTGTACTGTTTTGTTCAGTTTTATTATGCCTGATTATATGGGCAATTCTTTTGAAGATAATAAGAAGCATTATGGTAACCATTGTTGATCACCTTGTATTTTGTTTTTAAGTCATGTACTATGTCCATCCTTGTGATTGACTCTATTTTGTTTGTCTCATTTGGTTTTATTCTCTTCAAAAAAATAAAATTCGGAAATGAACTTTAAAATGTCTAACTTCTATTCAACAGACCCACAACTAAAATTATCTCACTATTCATTCAGATCGAAGTTTGAAAGGCAAAATAAGATTTTATGATATGTGACTGTGAAATGTGAATGTCTTATACTAGTTTTTAAAGATGGCCATTCTTATGAAATGAACTTCATATGGCTATTGTTCTCTTCCAGAGCACACTGTATTGGATAATTCTCACAGAGCCCTGCAAGTATTCCTCTCAGGATCAGGGTCTGAAGATGCTTGAATGCAGATGGCAGGAATATTTTACCAGGCAGATCACTGGCTCATGTTAAGCTTTGGGATCCTGCAGTCCACAGTGCTTGGGTTTACTCCTAGTAATTGGCAACTAGGCAGATGGAATTACAGGGCTGGCACTCACCTGAGTTCTGTGTGCTGACCAGCAGGGAAAATCTGAGGATTTCCTTATTGGCCCAAGTGTTTGCTTGGATCTATATTTCAAAACTTTGGTCAATGAGTTGCAATTCTGGACAGTGGGATTAGGAAAGTGTATTTGAGATAAGCACTTCCAGTTTGGTTTGAGGTTTCTTTGAATCATAACTCTTACTGAAGTTACTGGGGAACTAATGGTTCATCTAATATTTTGTTTAAAAATAAAATTATGTTTAAAGAAAAATCACTTGTTTTGGTGTTCTGCAGTAGATGAAACTTCTGGTGCAATTTAAAATAGAATTCCTAAACTGAGGACTTTAAAAAAATATGATAGAAAAAATAAATTTGATTGCATAAATCATTAGTATATTTAGGTGAAACAAAACCACTCTTCCTTCTAAAAGGAGACTTGATACTTAACTCTTGCAGGTTACAATTTAAATCATAATCTTTGACCAAATAAAACATTCAGGAAAGAATCAATCACTTAAAAGTGTTTAAAAGTGCTACTATAGATATAGATATATGAAATATATGTACATTCAAGAAGTATGTATTCAAGAAGTATATATGTGTGTGTGTGTGTGTGTGTGTATTCAATAAGTAAAACCAAGCTACTGGTAAGCATACAGATTAGCGCAAGTCTTAAAGATAGCATAAGCCAGTTCATGTTCTGACTGATTAGGATAATTTCTATAACCAAACTTTGCTGGTACTGTTTGTCAACAAAAAGATATATGTGAGAAGTTAAATGATACCTGGTTGATATATTTTCATGTCCAGTTGGAAATTAATGATGAATTTGCATTTTCTTTTCTTTCCATTTAACTTTAGAAAACACTGAGTGACTTGCCAGAAGGTAAATAATAAACATGCTTTAGAAACAGGAACTCCTTATCAAGTAGTTTAATCTAGTGACGTGGGACTGTAGAGAACTTTTGGCTTGTGACACAAAGGTGCTATTCGTGTGGGATTTGTTGAGTAAAGCATTTAAAGAGGATAGCTCCTGAGAATGTTAAAGATTTTTAAACTCCTAACACAAACATAGAATATTTGTGCATAATCTAAACTTATAATAATATATAATTTGCTTTCAATATACTTGTATACAATTCTAAAAAATTATTAAAGTATGCTTTAGCCACAGGTTTTAAGAAATAGACATGGCAGCCTTACTTTTAATGAATACGTGGTAGAGAATGCTAATTAAAATCACTATTGTTTAATACATACTGTAACCTTAAATGGTGAAATTAGATATTTTATCTCAGACTCTCAAATCTTTAGTATTGACTCTAATATTGCTTATAGGGATTTCAAATAATTTTACATGGAGAAGTGGAAAAGAATTTAACTCTTCCATATATTATAGGATAGGATAGGATAGGATAGGATAGGATGGGATGGGATGGGATGGGATGGGATGGGATGGGATGGGATGGGATGGGATAGGATGGGATGGGATGGGATAGGACAGGATAGGATAGAATAGGATAGGATAGGATAGGACAGGATAGATAAATGTAGGTTCCTATCTATTATATACTTATATTATAAGATATATATTATAACTTTTTAAATGTATTTCATGAAATGAGTATACATATTACTATGTAAAACTGAATTCAGAAAATGAGAGTTAAATTCTGGGGTACTTTGATTCAGAAGTAGAGAAGGAAGCAAGGTGAGTTGTTGAGGCGGGAACAGAAGTAGACTTGTAATCAGTGGTAATCTCATTTCCCCCCACATAATGACTTGGGAGATCCCAAGTAATTACTTCTCCTTTCTACATTCCAGTTTCCTTCTCAATAGAGTAGCTGCTAATAATACCTAGCTTGCTGGCTGCTGTCATGAGGATTAAACACACTAATTTTCATTAAATTGCCTTAGACAGTCACAGGCAAATAGTTAATAAATATTAATCACATCTCTATTTTACCAAGTTAAAGATCAAACAAGTAAAAACAGACTTCCAGTTTTTATACACTGTGTAACAGTTTTATGTGCTATGATTAGTACCATGAATCCTAAAGTGAAACCTCCACTACTCAGTGAGCTTCATGCAGGTGAGCAAGTCACCCAATAAATGAGCCTGTCAGTTTGGGTTTTGGAAGGGTGACTGCCTTTCCAGATCTAAGAATTGTGGGGATGCATATTGGGTAATGTCTTGGAAACTTCTGCCTATAAAAATAAATGCATTTAATACAAACATTCGAATCTAGAGGTGAGTTGCCACCTACTCACACAGAATATAAAGTACTGTGCAGTTTTTTTTTTCTCTTAAATACTTGTGTAGATCCCAAAGGAAAGCCTCATAAATGACTTTAGTGTCCAGTAGGTCACTGGCTCTCAAGTGTTGCTGCACATTAGAAGCACCTGGGGAATGTTAAACAATCCTGCTGCCTAGGCTTTACTTCATGCCAATTAAATCAGAATTTCTGAAGATGGCACCAGATATTGAGATTTTAAAACTTTCTGGTTGATTCTACTGTGCAGTCTGCTTTGAGAACCAGTTCCCAATGCTCACCAGCATATGGTCTCTCCCAAAGCCCTTTAGACAGTTTGAGTATAATCAGATGGTAAGAAACTTTCCTATCTGGTGATTGACAGGGCCTCAGCTCTTTCTCCAGTATTCTCAGTTTGGGTTTTGGAAGGGTGACTGCCTTTCCTGATCTAAAAATTGTGTCCAGTATTTCTCTAGATTCCTAACCCTGGTCACCTATTGGAATAACTTAGGCAGAATTTAAAACATTGCAGCCAGGCCCCAACCCAGATTAAAAAAATCAGAAATCCTGGGCACAGGACCTAGGCGTCTGGGATTTGTCAAAAATTCTGATGTGTCACAACATCAACAGAGCCAAAGATAAAAATCATATTATATCTCAATAAACACAGAAAAAGCTTTCAATAAAGTCCAACACCTTTTCTTGATAAAAACCCTACAGAAACTTGGAATAGACAGTATGTACCTCAATCTCATAAAGGCCATGTATGACAAACCAACAGCCAACATTATACTAAATGGACAAAAACTGAAATCCTTCACTCTAAAATCAGGAACAAGACAAGGATGTCCACTATCACCACTCCTTTTCAATATAGTTCTGGAAATATTAGCTAAAGCAATCAGACAAGAGAGAGAAATGAAAGGTATAAAAATAGGAAAAAAAGTTAAATTATCATTATTTGCAGATGACATGATACTCTACATAGCAGACCCCAAAAATTTCATTAAAAGACTACTAGAGGTAATAAGAAAATTCAACAGCATAGTTGGATATAAAGTCAACACTCAAAAATCAATAGCATTCCTGTACACAAACGAAAAACTCACCGAGAGAGAAATTATGGAAATATTGCCTTTCACAAAAACATCAAAAAAAATGAAATACCTAGGCATCAACCTAACCAAGAATATAAAAGAATATATAATGCTGAAAATTATACTACTCTTAAAAATGAGATTGAAGAGGATATAAGAAAATGGAAAGATATTCCTTGCTCTTGGTTAGGAAGAACTAACATTGTGAAAATGGCCATACTCCCAAAACTGTTATACAGATTTAATGCAATCCCAATCAAAACACCATTAAAATACTTTATAGATCTAGAGAAAACACTCCTAAAATTCATTTGGAAACAGAAGAAACCTAGGATAGTAAAGGCAATTCTGGGCAACAAAGGCAAGACAGGAGGCATCTCAATTCCTGACTTGGAACTATACTGCAAAGCCACAGTAATAAAATCAGCATGGTACTGGCAAAGAAATAGACCTGAGGATCAATGGAACAGATTAGAAGATTCAAACACAACTACAAAGACACTCAGCCACCTGATATTTGACAAAGAGGCTAAACATGTTCACTGGACGAAGGATAGCCTCTTTAATAAATGGTGTTGGAAAAATTGGCTCTCCACATGCTGAAGACTGAAATTAGATCTATGCTTATCACCATACACTAAAGTCAAAGTGGATCAAGGATCTAAATATTAAAACAGAAACATTAAATCTACTGGAAGACAAAGTAGGTAAAAATCTTGGAGACATAGGGATAGGGAGAGAATTCATGAATAAAATGCAAACTGCACGGGAAATACTTCAAAGAATCAACAACTGGGATCTCATATTACTAAAAAGTTTTTGTACTTCAAAAGCAATCACCAACAGAGTGAAAAGAAACCCACAGAATGGGAAAAATTATAGCCAGCAACCCCTCAGACAAAGGACTTATATCCAGAACATATAAAGAATTGAAAAACATCAAGCCTCCCAAATTCAAAGACCCTCTCCAAAAATGGGCATCTGAGATGAACACACAGTTCTCAGAGAAAGATATACAAATGGCAAATAAATACCCGAAGAAATGTTCACCATCACTGGTCATTCGAGAAATACAAATTAAAACAGCATTGAGATTTCATCTCACCCCCGAAAGAATGGCTGCCATCAAGAAAACAACTGATAACAAATGTTGGCAAGTCTGCGAGGGAAAAAGGAACACTGCTCCACTGTTGGTGGGAGTGCAGACTGGTGCAACCACTATGGAAATCAATATGGAGATTCTTCAAAAAACTAGGATTGGAAGTTCCATTCAATCCAGCTATTCCCCTCCTGGGTATTTTCCCAGAAAAATTGAAAAGGTCATGTCACAGTGATATATGTGCACCTATGTTCACAGCAGCACAATTTGTGATAGCTAAATCCTGGAAACAACGAAAATGCCCATCAACTTCAGAGTGGATGAAAAAATGTGGTATTTTTATACAATGGAATACTCCTCAGCTATAAAAAGGATGATCTTCAGGCTTTTATCAGTAAATGGAGGCAACTTGAGACTATCCTCATAAGTGAAATAAACAAGAGTCACATTAGTAAATATCACATTGCCTCTCTAGTGTAAAAATAATAAGAAAGGACAGAATAATGGTATCCAAAAAGTATAAGACAAAAGTATAATAGATATAAAAGTATAATAGATATAATAGACATTGTAAAAGTGAATGGGAAGGAAATTGCTCTAAAGGATATAACAGTATGTATAGTGTGTAAAATAGATGACGATATTACTGTGCTTTTGTTAATCACTGAACAGAAGAGTTTGTACTGTCAATATTTGAGTGTCTAACCACATTTTATGCTTAGATTTTATAACTCTAAGAACTATTGTTGACAAGATGTAATGTATGAACTAGTGATTTTATGATGTTAATTTTTTTGAACTCTGTATTCTACTTTTCTTCTTGTTTTTTTCTGTTTTGTCTTTTTTAAAATTTTCTTTTCTTTCTTTCTTAAAAAAAAAATTCTGATGTGTACCCAGAGCTGAGAATTACTCATCTGAGAGTTTCCAAGAGGAAGATGCTGGGGTGGCACCTAAGATCAGATCTAGATGCTCCCTCTCTGTTCTGGCTAATGTTCTGCTCAGCCAGAGTGGGGCTGGCTTCTAAGCTGATCTTTGTGCCTCCTTCCACCTCTGCCCACCCTGCTGCTTATTTGTTGCTTGTCTTCCCACCTAAGGCACCTACTATTTTTATTGCTGATACCTTAAGCTCTATACTTGCTCCTTAAGCTCCTGGTCTCTGCCACTTATATCTTTCTACCATTAGTAAAAAGTTGTTTTATGTGTGTCCAGTTCTTTCAGAGATGATCCTTTAGAATTACTTGGGCTCCTGCTCAAATTCTTTAAATTTACTGCTCTGCATTCTGGGAAGAGTGGTGGGTCCCAGCTGAGTCATTTGAGCTCCCACTGAAACAATTCTGCTTCATTCTTCCTCAATTATACTAATTAGTGTTCTCCTTAGAGTGCAAGCATGCTAGCAAGTGAGTGGGTCAGCAGGGGCATTTTCAAAGTATCCTACAAGAGGCTCTTGAACCTCCAGATTCTTTTCCATTTGCAAGAATTTTTCTCTCAGCCTTATTTAACCATCCCTGAAACAGACTTCTTTCATCAATCCCTTCTTCATACATAAATTGTAAAATAACTGAATCTCAATTATGGCTAAAGTTTGGATTTCTTTCATTGGGTTTTCTGGGAAGTAGGCAAGTCAGGAACCAGGGTTAATTGGATATATTAGTGTGAATATTCTGGAACCTTTATGTGGTGTTTTCTGTCCAGGACATATGGAAGACCCCTGAAGAGCATTTTTGCTTTATTCTACAAGCCAGTATAAGTCTGAGGAATAGTATAGCCATTACATGCAACATCTGATAGGGCCTAATGAAAGAGAATTTTTTCCCCTTAAAGTCATGTTATATTTTTCCCTAGAAGATGAGATTATCTCAAACTTTTACAGTCCTTAGAATATTTGGATGAATCAAAAGTCCCCCATAGACTTCAACTTAGTATTTTAAAATTAAGTAAAAAAATCAAAGAATAAATTAGTGCAAAGGGGGGAATATTATGGAGTTTTCCCTGGCAGTATTGTAAATTATTAATTCATCTCAAAAATGAGAACAGGAAGTGTCATAAAAACGAATCACTCTGATGCCAGCCTGCAGACCACCGTTGGAGAACACCTGTATAAGGATGTAAAAAGTGAAGACATAGTTTCCCTTGTGGTTCGAGGGAACACCCTGCTCACAAAACTTCACATTAACTATCCAGAAACCTGCTGGGCCAGAACTCAGCAGTTCTGAACTCTGCCAGTTCTCATTTTGAGTGCTAGCCCTCAGCCCCTCTCTGCCCATCTGCTGCAAGTTGGCCAAGGGATCTTTTGCCCTGGTCCTTTGTCAGAGATTTACATATTATCATAAGAACAGCATCTTTAGAAATGAAAGGCAAGTCAGCAGGTGAGTTGGGAGCCATCTTCTTGGAAATCCAAAATAATGTGACTCTCAAAGATGGTGTTTTCATAGATTTCTGGGGAAGAAAAGAATTGCATATTCGATGACTAAGACAAAGTTAGTCCTTATTTCCCAAGAGAAATATTCTTCTTTTTAAAAAATCAGATATGTTTTTCCTTCTAGTCTGCCTTTGAAAATTTAATGTGAACAGAGCATGGCACATTAAAAAGGGAAAAGAAGCATGCCTTAAAGTATAGATTTTAACAGCTGAACCAAAGGAACAATACATCAGAAATACTTGTAACCTATGTGCTGCCTGTTGAAGCAGATCAGTTATACTGGATATTCTCTTCTCTCCTGAGACCAGATCAGTCACTCCTGATTCTATTCAAATTCAATTTCAGTGCAACCCAGAACAACTGTATAAGTGACTTACTTTCCTAAAAACAAACTTTCATTCTCACTTATATTTTGCTTTAAGATGCTTTATTCAGAGTTCTATATCATATCTCCACTAACAAGATTCTTTGGATTTTTGAGCTGAGCTTCTGGAAGCTATTCCATTTCTCTTCTGAGGGGACTTCACAAAGACCTAGTATTTTATTAAACCTATTTGTAGTGTCTTTCAAGATTGTCAAGAAAATGGCACCCTTAAATCTGGCCACTTTCTTTAACAAACACTCCTGGCACATACATTCAGCCTTCATGTTGTCTGTGCTGCACCAATAAAATTTAATTAAAATGAGCAGGAAAAATTACAGTAATTTCCATTTATCATCCCCAAATGCTATTATAAGACTAAAGCCCTTCATACCTGCACCTATCAAGCAGGGTGATGAAATTATAATGGGCTATTAAAGGAAGTTATGACATTGCCATCCTTAGAAATTTTAAGGTAATGATGGGCATCCATCTGTTGTGAATGTCACTAAAGCAGGGACCAGGCCAGGTGATCTCCTAAATTCTATTCAAGTAATTTTTTCTATTATGCACTGAAACAGATCCTTACATAGAATGATATGGACCATATACAATTTATATGTTGATTTTTATGCATTGATGAGGTAACTTTTGTTCTCTAAACTTGGAAGAAATGAGATAGCAAAAGAGCACACTGTCTCTCTAAGTTTAAAAGTTTATCATTATATCTGCACCTAGCTCTGAAAAACTTTTATAATTAAAATTCTCAGCTGCAATTACATGCTGTGGTAAACAAACACAGATGTATGACTAAGAGAGGAGGATCGATTTAATTGAGCAGTTATAATCCAGCTATAGTATAGTCAGAGATAAAAAAAAATTTACAGGAAGAATTTTCAAGGGAAAGCATGATCCATATATTCATTGCTTTTATTTCTACTTGATCCCTGGACTCTAGTGTCTGGAACACAGAAGGTAGTCACTATTATGGTGCCTAGCTGTCATCTGTGGTCCCTACTGTAAAGCAAGGCTTATGCACCATGGGTTCACAGGCAATAATTCCTTCTGGGCACTGAAAGTACAGTATGTTCTTGCACTGATGTGGGAGCTCTATTCTAATTAGCATTTAAAAGGGAACACTTATTAGCTGAACTACTAAATGTCCTTTATACAATATAATGAGTTTCATTGAAAGAATCACGAGCTTAGCTAAGGAGAAATTTAAACACTTTGCCATCATTTATAAATTCAACACTTTTAGGATGGTATTTTTAAGGTACTTTGAATAAAGGGAGAAAGAAAAGTGGTAGAAATCTTAACAAAAGAAATGTAATTAGAATGAAAAATAAAGACAGTTCTATGTTTTACGAAGATATCTTTGATCTTCTCAGAAACTAGGAAGGCAGGGGCATTGTTTTCCATGACATTCTCTTCCCACTGTGCTCGGAACAGGTAACTGGGATGGAATATGACTGCTTTTATTAAAGATTTGGAGAAAAAAAATGTACAAAACCATAATCAAAACCACTGTAATGCAAATCAGTAAGGCAGAGACACTGTAGGAAATTCACAAAGTAATGGAATTGTACTTGGTCTTTCTTCCAGTATCTTAGGATTACTCCAGACTTTTGCCTTATGAATCTAATTCATTAAATTTAAATTAATGCATTATTCAGAATTAAATAAAGCTATTAATTAGCATACACTGTTTCTCCTCTATTTTTTTAACTTGCAGTGTTAATGGTCATAATTAATTAATTCAGCAAGAATGTATTACACTTCTAAATTTGAGACAAAACTAAACGGTAAACTTCTACAAGCTTTTCCTATAGACTGAAGCATCCTAAGTAGTTAGGACAAAAATATATCCAGAGTTATAAAAAGTGTAACTAGCATATTAGAAATAAGTGCAGTGAGTGTTAATATTGATGCTATGGACAGCAAACATAGTCATGTTTGCTCATAACTAACCCTTAAGATCACTAAGAGAAACATGTATATTACCAATCTCAAAAGACCTGTTCAATCTTTCCTCCATAATGTTATAATGGTTATCTTTGTAATGCAGAAATCAGATTATTATCATCATTCCCATGCCTAAACCTTCAAACGATTAGCTTTATAAGGCAGAGTTCCAAAATCTAGTGCACTGAGACACTAAAAGTTTCGTCTGAACTCACCTCACCATTTTAATTCACAGATTTCCCCAGTGTGTCCCAGCCCTGCTTCTCCTACAGTCAGACATGCCCCTACCTACTTCTTTGGGGCAACATAAGTCCTATTCACAGTGTGAGCTCTCTGCTTCTTGGACTCTGTTAGTTTCATACTTCCGCATACCCTGTTCTCTTCTCTTTCAAGCCCTAAGAAGTTTTCATGATAATATTCTAATTATTTTCCTTGCATCCAAACTCCAGCCACCCAACTTCCAAATCAGCTTCCCATAAAAATCTTGCTTCTAGTAAGCAATTCAGTCCTTTGTTTTGTATAACCCATTGTTCATCCTTTTAACATTTTCCACCTGGAGTTGTTTGTTCATGGGAGTCTGTACACATGTGTGGAACTCCTGCTAGATTAAGACCTCTTAAGGTCAAGAACTACATATTATTTGCCTTTGTGTCCTTGGCTTTTAGTATGATGTCTGCTGTGCACCACTGTAGTGCCTAGTACATGCTTAGTCTGTGGTTACACTGAAAAGGTAGAAAGTCCTTCAATTATACCCTGAATGGCTGACTGCTGGCAGTATAAATTGTGTATCCTGTACTTCTGGGTGCAGACAGCCTTTAAAAAGCCACTGCATCCACCCACTTTAGAGTCAAGGATTCTCCTAAATGAAAGCATTCATCACTCAGCATGATGTTTTTCACCTATATGAACGAAGAATTTTTATTTTGAGATAGGATCCCACTAAGCTGCCCAAACTAGGCTTGAACTTGTGATCTTCTTGACTCAGCTTCCAGAGTGAAGGATTTGACATTTAATTGGATTTAATTTGACAGTTTCAAATAGTCTGCCCAAGGTTGTGACCTCAAGATCATGGGAAGCTGATCCCTCGTCTCATCTCCATGCATTTCAGTTTTTAAGCAAGTGATGCTTGCCCAAGCTTAGCTTAGGAGGAGGACCAGATATGTAACTTTATGCTTGAACTTCAGTCACAGAATATTAGGTTAGAGAATGATCTTTAAAAACAAATCATTTAGTTCAATAATTCATTTTATAGATGAGAAATAAATGTGGGTTAAATCATTTATCTAAGGTTCTGCCATTAGTAATAGAGCTGGGTTAAGATCCAGCTCTCTGGACTCTCAGTCAAATGTTCTTTCCACCATATCTTCATGCCTTTCCCATATTCCAGAGCTTTTACTTGAATTTTCTTACAGCGTTATGCACAGCACTTCAAATTTGGCTCCCACTGTCTTTTTTTATTGGAAATTTAAATCTGGATTTGCATTGCTGCTTTTCCATTCAACAGCGATAAACACTAAAAATATCATCTGGGGGAATGGAAATAAAATAAGCATCTGGAAAGAATGTGCTATAATGAAGATGTCATTGTTTGCCTATAAATGCTAGACAAAGAAACTGACTCTTCAAAAGTAAATGCATAAAAACATCTATGTCCATCCTAATATGTATTATAACTAAAAAATTAAAATGCATTGAAATTGGTAGATTTTCAAAGATTATGGAATCAAATGTAAGATAAATAACAATCTCAGTTAGTTGAAAGTAAAAGAAAGATACCAAACATTCTTTCATTCACCAATCCACTCATTCAAGGATTATTGCTACAAACCTATCTACTAATAAAAATATTTAATGAGGCAAAATAACTTGATTCACAAAAAATGAGAAAATCTGAGTTTGAAGTCTGCCTCTTTTAAGACTTGGCAGACCTACTTATATCACCCTTTATTGTATTATTTCCATCAGTGCACAAAGAACTTGTTTTTTTCTCACCTTAAAAATAAAAATGATATTTCCTTTCAGTCCTAGTTTTCCCTGCTATCAGTTTCTCTGCTTATTTTTACAGCAAAAACTGCATACTAAGTCTGCATATGAAGTTTCCAGTTGCTTTCCTTTCATTCTTTTTTGAACCCAGATAACTAAGTTTTTACCTTGCTATTTCACCAATGTAGTTTTTACACTGTCATCAACTTTTGTGTTCTTTCTTGGCATTTCGGCAGCATTTAGTAGGATTCGCCATGTTCCTTCTTGAGATACACTCTTCCTTTGACTTCCCAGACACCATACTTTCTTGGCCTTTCTTTTCCTTTCTGACTGTTTCCTCTCCTTTGCTGATTTCTCACTTTCTAAACATTTGAGTACATCAGTGCTTAAATTTTGGACCTCACCTCTGTCACTCCTCCAGAGATCTTATGTTAGTAATTTTACTGACGCTATGATACAATGCCCACGATCATTAACTTAGCAAGAGAAAATGTTTATTTTAGCTCACAGTTTTGGAGGTTGCAGGCCATGTCTGCTTGACCCTATTGCTTTGAGTCAGTGGTGATGCAGCACATCATGGTAGATTGCATGGTGGAACAAAACTATTCATTTTATGGCTAGGAAGCATAAGAGAAAGAAGGCTTGGGGTCCCACAATCTCCTTTGAGGGCACATCTCCAGTGACCTAAGGAACTTCCACCAGGCCCTACCTCATGAAGGTTCTACCACTGCTCATCAGTGTCATCAAGCCTTTAACAGATGGGCCTTCAAGAGCCATTTGAAATCCAAATTATAGCACATCTCATCTAGTATCATGTTTTCAATATCGACTCTATGCTGATAATCCACACTGTTATATTTCCAGTCCAGACTGTTCTTATCTGCAGTATTTTACGCCTAACTGGACACTCTACAGCTTTACTTGATTGGCTAACACACACCAAACTTAGCAAGTTGACACTGGGTTCCTCATTGCCCTCCAATCTGTTATGCTTGAATTCTTTCCACAATGATAAATGATTTCCATTCTTTTAAAATATAAATCATATCATTTACATGATTGTCCTTAAAGTTTCCAGTATCTCTCCAAATCATTCAGGCTCTCCATGACCTGATACTTGATATTCTTGCTGATATTCTCCTTGGGTTCATTCTGCTCAAGACACTTTGGTCCTCCTGGCCCTGGGAACTTTGTGCTCTGTTATTACTGATTTCTGAACAGCTCTGCTCCAAATGTCCACATGGCTCCTTCTTTCATTTACTTCAAGTGCTACCTTCTGACTGAGGCTTTTCCTGGCCAGCCTATCTAAAATTATAAGCCTACCTCTCCACAAAAACACTCGTAGTTCCATTTCCTATTTTGCATTGGCTTTATAACTTACTATAAACACACCGTATGTCTTGCTTATTTGTCTTGATTACAATAAAGTTCTACTAAATATCCTTTGGTTCTTGTTGAATCCCCAGTATTTTGAACAATTGCTCTCAAAATACGTTCATTTGTTGAATATAGGTTATTAATGACAACTAGATTCACCTCTTAGAAAGAAAGGTAAATAAATAGAAAGCAGATGAGACAAGTACTTAATACATGTTCATATATACCCATGTGTATCTGCTGGAAATAATTTTTGAGTGAAAACTGCAAGAAGAGCAGGAGGAATTCTAGTTAAAAGGGAAGCCATGGAAGCACTGGTTTTGAAACTGAGCATCAGGCAAGGAAAAAGACAGCTGATGGAAACACCTGGTATCTGGGAAAGATAACCAGCTCCCAAATCTGCCTGAGGGGTGGAGGGTGGAGGTAGGAAGGGCTGGACAGGCAGGCTAGGACCTGTGTGTGGGGGCCCAGGGGTCATCACACACTCTTCTGGGTGCCTAGGAAGCGGCACTCTCAGTACGTGTTCCTCAATAGGACTGCAAGTGCACAAGCTAAAGCGACAACTACTCCTAACCTGGGAAAGGGATCGCGGCCTAGGTGCACATACTTTTTAATAAAATGTTTTGCCATTCAAATGCAAATCGTTTTGGTGGGTAACAGCCTCATAATGACTCTCCTTTATGCCATTTTGTGCCTAATGCATAGTTATATTACATGTTTTCTCATAGGCTCAAGCAAAAACTACATTACATTTAGAGGGTAACTATCATTTATAAAACATATTTAAAATGAAAGCTTAATTAAAAAAAGGCAGTCAACTCTTGAAACTATAAGAAACATATAATTCTCAAATGCTTTGTATCCAGATATAGTTACTTGATTAGCTGTTACAGACACAGATGATGAAGAAAATTCCTCTGTAAATCACACCATCTTTGAGTTTTATACCACAAAGTTGATTTACATGGATTTTCCCTAGACTTCCCTTTCCATTCTTTCTGGGAAGAAAGACAAAGAGGCTGTGTGACAGCTTCTTCTCCCACTGGCAGTGTGAACACAGTGTGGGCAGTTGCAGAAAGAGATCAGTGACTGAGCCAATGTGATATCACATAATACTTTACAAGCCTTCCCAGTTTCACAGGTGACACAATGGCAACCTCTAGTAATACATGCCTCAACATTTCTCTAAAATTTGTAATTGGTTTCCCAGAGTTCACATTTTCCTTGCTATTCTAGTACAGACTGAAGACCTCTGATCTCATTTCTTTCAGTGCAGTGACCGTGAATTCTATATACTAGAGTGTGGGTTAAGTGTGGGTATGTATATCAAAGATATGCATATATATATATACATATATATATATATATGCATGTTATGTGTGCATACAGTATTAGAGAAAAATAAATAGAAAATGATTGATTCTGAAAGAAAGGAGGAGGAAATGCATGAGAAGAGAATAGGAGGGGATTATCATTTATTAAGCTCCTACTGTGATCTAGACACCCAGAAAAGAAGTAGTGGTGGAGGCAGGAGAGAGGGTCTGCAGTTATCTGGATGCTAAAGAAAGAACCTGTGAAAAGATCTCCTTACTTAAAGGACTGTGATGCAAAATGGATTTGGGCAGCCCACTGGGGAGTACTTGTCAAACCATTCACAGGGAGAACAGAAGGATGTGGCCCCGACTGTGGCTCTGTCTCCCCTAGGTGCTGGGCTGCTGTCTTGCCATGAGACAAGCTATCTTTGAAGTTCTGCTGAGCAGTCTACATAGCATGACTTAAAAGTGCAAGTCCCTAAACAGCATTCAGCTTCCAAGAATACAAATGCTCTGAGAACCAAAAGAGACAGGGAAAAACCAGTCCATGACATTTCACTTTATGTTCTGGAGAATGCTAGTAGTCTTCAGAAATAAAAGTATATTGGGAAGATGATGGATTAGAGGCTTCTGGATGTTGGTATTAGCTCTTTTGTTTATTTTCTGTTTTGCTCAGAAGCACTCAAAATTGCTGTAATTGCGTCTGTGGTTTCTCTGAAGCATTCAAAGTGACAGGGAAAATGGAAAGTTGGCCTTGCAGAGTCCTAGGCAGGTGGAGGTAGAGTCAGGATCAGCTGAGCTTGGGGCATAACCAAGAGAGAGGGATAAAATCATGGAGAGCTTCATACCAAGTCTTCAAAAACTTCTGTTTTGAGGAATTACTGGCCAGTTACAGATTTTTCTTGGATGTCAGTTTGTTTTCTACACTCCCACTACCCCCATATCTCATCAGAAGTCCTTAGCATCATGAATTTTGTTATAGGAACTTCTCAGTCTTTATTTACATTTCGGATAGATGACATCATTAGTCCATTTTTTGTCATTTCCTCCATTTATACTCCCTGCCACCTGACTCTGCAGCACTGTCCCACTGGTTGGCCTCTAGACTTTGGACTGAGATATATGATTTTCTTTGATCAATAGAAATTTTAGGATATATGATACAGGGAAATGAATAAAATGGATTTGCCTCAACTTTGAGACTAGAGCTCCTGCCAGGAAAAGAATGAGAAGCACATGGCAATGCCAAGATGCCCCAGTCAAGTTAACCATGGAATAGAGCCCCCTACAAAGCCACACACGTGTGAATAAGCTCTACTGGTGCAAGCAAAACCACCAGGCCCAGCCTAGTTCCATACAGCTGAATCTTGCAGATAAGAGATGAGCAAATGTTTATTGTTGGATGCCCCTTGTTGTATAGTTGTCTGTTACACAGCAAAACCTGCCTGATAAAGTGCCTTTGATCCATGTTTCTTGTATTTGCCAAAGTGATATTTCTCAAATGGAACTGAAATTATGCTAAATCATTCTGCCTAAATCTGTTTAATAATGTCCCTTTGGGGATGAATTGGGTTACCCCAAATTTTGTATGTTGAAGACCCAGTCCTCAGTATCTCAGAATATGATTCTATTGGGAAATAAAGGCATTGAAAATATAATTAGTTCAGGTACACTCATATTGGAATAGGGTAGGCCCTTAACCAAATATGACAGCTGTCTGATAGGAAGGGGGATCTTTTGGTGGGAGGTAAGACAAAGTCTTGTTTTGTAGTTCAGGCTGAACTTGAACTCACTGGGTAGCCCAGGTTTGCCTCAAACTCACGAGAGATCCTTTTGCCTCAGCCTTCCAAGTGCTGAGATTACTGGCATGTACCACTCTGTCAGCTAAAAAGGTGAAATTTAGACACAGGTACAGATTTTTCTTCACAAATTTTAGAAGGAACTAATCCTAATGACACCTTCATTTCCATATTCTGGACTCCAGAACTGTGAAACAATACATTACTGATATTTAAGAAACTCCTCATTATCTGTAGGATCATGTCAAATTCCTTTACAAGGTGACTAAATCCTTTCATGAATGTGGTTGTATCTGTGGTTTCATCCTTGCTGTGTCCTGTTTTCTTCAGCCTTACCTCATTCACCAGTTACATAGAGCTACTTACGGTTGCTTCTATTCATATTTTTTGGCACAGATTTGGCATCATCTCTGGGAATTTTTTCCTTACTTCCTTAATCCTAACCATGAGAGGATGCTCCACAAACCATTCCCCAGATTCTCTCTAGCGGTATGTCTATCACGGTACTTATCACACTATTTACAGACTGTGAGTTCCTGTTCATGGCACATCTTTTTCCTCATCAATGGACTTGGTAATGATTCTCTCAAAGAGAAAGTCTTATACGAGTTTTGTATTCCTAGTACCTAGCACAGTGTTTGGCACAGACAGGCTGTATAGAAAATATTTATGAAGGAGTCTGTGTATGTTCATGTGCAAATATCTAAACAGATGTGTTTTCAGCATAAGGCAGACATATTCTGCTGGTGTGACAACTGGAATGCAGTTGAATTTGCTTGGAAGCACAAAAAGCACTCAAAGACCAAACATCACTTCCATATTCTTCTTCATTCCCTTCTTTCTCTATAATTACCCAATCTCACATGTTTTATAATACTTTTGGATGTAAGTGACTGAATTATTACTGAGTGTAGACCTTTCATCTTTAAGACTGACAGTCTGTGTTTCACATCTCTCTGGAGGAGGAAACTATTATAACTATGTTTTTGCTTACCAAGAGAATTGTTAATGGTTATCCTTGAGGGAAAAAAATCTATAAATATTTAACCCATAATGAAGCCTTAAGCTTATTTTCACCCTTTACTGATGAAATCCTTTTGGAGTGCACTGGTAGAATTGCTACACAACCATTATAGTGAGAAAGAGGCAAACTTTGCAGTGAGTTTTTATTTTACCTGTTTTGTCCTCATTTTGGAATCTGATGATAGATTGTTGTAGGTATAATGTGCCTGTGTAACTCCACAGAAGAGAACAGCGACTATCCCTGAAATTGAAAAATGGACAAGTCAAAACCAATTTTCATTTTCATCAAAGGGCAGCACTATCCCAGTTGGGAAATGAACTCGGTGTCAGTAGAGTTAAAACTCTTAATAATTACTCTTAATCTCATGATATGAGATCTGGGTAAATATTGCTACTCATTTTGAACACTGGTCTTGAACCCTTAAACTTAAAGAAAAGCACTAGGAAGTTGATTAATAAAAATGAGAAGAAGACTTCCTGGTGGTAAATGATTCCCTGGTTATGAGTTAGAAAATTATACTTGCAAACATATGACAAGACTTTATAGTCAACTCTGACTTCTCATAGCCAGTGCTCATTACTTTGCTGCATTTTATACTAAGTGTTGGTGTATTTTCTCAGATATTTTCTTTCCACTGTATACCTTGGAGAGCCTGAAAATGTTCTTGTCACACTATAACTTAGTATTAACAGCTATGAGTCACAAACCTAAGACATCGACAAGAGTTTTGCTGCTCTTGCCACTGTTTGTGCTTGCCAAGCAAGAAAGGGGAGTCCTAAGTTGCTCATTTCCATCTTTGGCAAAGCTAAGTACTCTGTTTTTGTACAGCTGAGAGATCTAATGAACATACCTACTCAGGGTAGTGAACGCACACACACCTTAAAGGTTAAGTGGTCTGTTCTTGTGAGCAGTGGGCTTAGTTGCTCCTTGCTGCTGCAGGGTTCATTTCTTAAGCCACAATATACTCACGTTTGAATGCTATTTGAAGTGGCATACACATTAGATGCTCCTTGGGGACAGAATAGCAAGGATGGCACAATGTGTTATTTGGCCCTGAGCTCTGTTATTGTCTATGCTATTGCCCCTGGGCTGGAGTGGGGAAGTGGTGGGAGTTGCATTCTACTTTGGATTGAAGATTAGATTAATTATGGGGAATTGAGCACTGAGGAGGGCTTTGGAAAAAACACAAGATGTAAGTATTCCACAACTCAGACTGAGGAGATTGAAATGAATTTTAAGTAGTAGAATCTTTCCATCTAAAAACACTCATAAATTAAATGCTGATGATTCTTAAGAGCATAGAGATATGTGAACTGAATACTGACATTTCAAATGAACCTGCAATAAAGAATTCTGAAGAACTGAACTGCATGTGTCTATTTACATGTTGGTTATTTTTCAGTTTAGCATTGGATAAAATGTTGCTAAGATACATTTATATAATATGAGTGTATACATATTTACATTACTTATTTCCTTTTAATATGATGCTTCAAAATTTTAGACAAAAGAATAAAATCAAGTAGGAAATTTTGCCAAGAGATACATATTCAATAAATGTTTCTAGAGAATTTTTGGTAATTTTTCAGTTTCTTAGCTTCTCTTTAGAAATTCTAAGAAAAAATTCTCATAAAATATTGTATTTCACTCTTCATGGAATTTCTATTTAAAAGCAGGAAAAATTTTAGGGAGCACTTTTAAGTACTTCTAAGTGCTAGGAGGACTGACATGTGTGTTGTTTTAATATTAAATGTTTCTCTTTTTAAATTTTAAAATGCAATTTATCTATCCCCATTGAGTGTTTGGGGAGTTTCTATGGATTAGTGTTGGCTGAACCTCTCACTGCAGTGGAACTGTTTTGACTGTATATTGATCTGGGAAGAGGGCAGGTGGATGGGGTGGTGAGTTGACTCATTCAGAGCATGAAGATGGGTAAGAAGCGTGAGGAAGGGTCGGAAGGATCTCAGAACAGATGGCCTCTGACTGGGGCCAACATGGGGTTAGTTTCCTCTTGACCTCAATTATTGGGCAGCTTCAGGTTACCGTGATTAGTCAGCTCTCTCACTGCTTTCTTAGAATAGTATTACTCTTCTTCCTGCTGTTCAAGCCAAAGTCCTGGGATCATGCTTTACCTTTACTATCACTGTGCATCAGAAATTTTCTTGGCTTGTGTTTTGAAACTTATTCTAAACCCTCCCACTTTTCAATACCTCTACCCTCACACCTTTTCCCAAGCCATCATTATATGTGACCTGGATTGCAGTAATATCTTCCTAACTGATTCTTCATTGTCTATTCTTCATCAAGAAATGTGACTCTCGAAAAAGAATTCAGATTATATCAGTCCTCTGATCAAAACTTGTAATGTGTTCCCAGTATCCAGTCCCACTTCCAGCTCCCCTTTCACAGCTCCCTGACCTCTCTCTCATCACACTCCCCTTCTGTCTCACACTGTTCTGAGTACCTCCCACCACAGGCTCTTGCACCTCCATGACCTGCAGTTTGGGAAACTTCTCCAAGCATCACTGTGTCTCCTCCTTGCTTCAGAATTTGTGGAGATGCCATATTTATCAGATAAGATGTCTGTGCATTCTATAAAAATTATTCCCTCATCATTCTCCACTTTCCTATTCTACTTTTTTCATATATTATTCACTGCCACCTAACATTTCCTGTATTTATGTGTTTATGTTTTGTCTTCCTCTACTGAAATGTAGAATTCCTTAAGGACAGAGGGATTCACTGGTACCTACTTCTCATAGCAGTGCTGGGCACATGGTAGACACTCCATGGACAGTTGTTAAATGAATAAGTGAACGTTTTTATCCTCATTGAACAAGACACTAAAGCAATTTACTCAAGGTCATCTTGAGAATGGAAGGACAAAGATTCAATATTCCACAGACTCTGTGCTTTTCTATCTTCATTAAAGCATCTGTGAATGTTTTGAGGTGATCCCAAGACAACTAAAAATAACATTTCTACTATCCCAGGGAAATAGATCTAGTGATGAAAGTTACATCTGAGATCACTGGACTTGTCATTTGAAGATGTTTTCCCTAACTGCTCCACTGGTTTTCATTTCTTGCCTCCAGTAGAACACTTGATGTGAAATTTTCCTACTATAAATTTTGGAGCCTTATAAGTATGGACACTTGAGACGAACAACAATCCATGAATATAGTGCACATGTGGCCATGGGCTTGGTGTTGTCATTAGAACAACAAAGTTGATCTGCCTCTTAGTTTTAGCATACATAAATAATCATAATTCTATAGCTTGGTGATTGTCACACAAATTACTTTAATTAGTATGACTTTTACAAATCAAAACACAGCTTCAAAATGTCTCATCTAAATATATCGACTATAGGAACACCTCCTTATCCACTGGTTCACCTTCTATGGCTTCACATATCCACAATCAACTGTAGTCTGGAGATATTAGAAGGAAAGTTCTAGAAATAAACAATCATATACTTTTTTTTTTTTTTTTTTTTTTTGCACCGAGGATTGAACTTATGACCTCACGCTTGCCAGGCAGGCACTTATGCCTGCTGAGCTAAATCCCCAGCCCAATCATCTGCTTTAAATAACCCTATTACAGTGTGTTGATTGTTCTGTTTAATTATTATTTAGTATTATTAATCTCTTACTGTGTTTAATTTATAAATTAAATGGTTTCATCAGTAAGTATAGGAAAAAAGATAGTATATAGAGAGTTCAGCACTATTCATGGTTTCAGGCTTAGACTCGGGTCTTAGAATATAAGTATTTCGCATGCAAGGAGGGTGGGGAGCTATTGTCTCTATAAAATTCTTTACCAAAGAAATAGATTCAAAGTTGACAGTTTTCTGACCTTTGGAAGGAAATTTTATTTGACATTAAGTTTTTACATACCTGTCTGCTAGTAGGAGTTGTGCTGTGGTTATGAGGGGCCTTGGAAAAATCTCTTAAATGCTCTAAATCTCAATCATGTGTATGCAAGAAGAGGAGGATGACCAAGTGCTTTTGTGCCAGTTGTCAGACTAGTGTCTCAGCTCCAAACTCACCCTTCTTTCCTGGCTCTGACATCCCAGCACTGGGGCTCTATATTTTCCTTTGTCAGTGCTGTGGAGATCTGCAAGTCTACTGCCCCAGATGGAGAACAGAACACAGGCAAAAATAGGACTCGCTTCTATTTGCCTGCTCTTCCTTTCTGTCAGCTTCATATCAGCAATTGCTCTTCAACAGAACTCTGACAGTCAGATCTAGCGTCTTTGCATGCTTTTCCTCATGCCCATCAGACCAGCCACATGACATGCATCTGAGAAAGCAACAGCAGGTGGGCAGGGCCCTCAGCAGTCTGGATCTTAGCCCAGCAGTTCCCTTTTTGGAGCTCCTGGATTTGCTCCACTGAGACCTCACATTCACACTTAATTTGTGTAATCACTAGCCCTCTTTTACACTGGTAGCCCTCTTACTCTTTCAGTTTTCCATTACTTTTTTACTTGCATTAAACTTTACAGTAGTCAGATATCTTCCCTTGTGAGTGCTTCCTGACTGGGAGTCTTCTCTCATGCTAAACTTTGATGGTCCTCTGAAATATCTGCCATTTGGAAATTTGTGTTTTTCCGTTATAACCCAAGTGATGAGAGACACCAGTGGTGCTGAGATATGTTTTGGGCTGAAGGGTCATCTGCCATTGTGGAAAGCATTCTTCTCATTAAGTCAAAGTTTGGATTTCTTTCAATTCTGTGGGTCTCTTGTATTTGTATACATTATTTCATTAATTGACGAGAATTAACATCTCAATTTAGTCTTCTCTTTTTCAATTTCAGAACAAAGACATAATGATGGTACCAAATGAAACTTTTAGACATTTTGAATACAGGCAGCTATATTTTCTCAGTAAGTACAGATGAGATAAAAACATAGATTATAAAACGTTCTTTCAATATTATACAGATAAACTCTTGTAAAGTAAAATTTAAAAACATATTTTTACCATATGTTCTACTCATTTTTTTCAAATGAGATACAAGGTTTAAATGTCTTCTTTCTAGAATTGAATGTTTCTGAATTGCCAAACCACAAACTTTTGGTCAAAGATAAGCTGTCTGTGCCCAAGTGACAGACGTAGCTCACGCTCCGGAACCCACTTCCTCTTTGCTTCTCTCTTACTTCTGCTTTTCACACTTCACCTTGCCTGTCCAGTCATTCCCTGGCTATGCTTATTTACAGCCTCTATCACTATTTTCTCCATACATCAAAATCCACTTGACCCCATGTGGAAGTCCAGCTGTGGCCCAGTAATCCACATGAGGCAAGAAAGCCTTTAGAACTCTACCCAGTGTTCCTGGAATGTTAATGCACATCTAAACCTCTACCAAATCTCCCTAGTGTTGGCTCTGTAGGTTTGAGGTAGCACCTAGCACCAAGAGGAAGACTGTGCAAAGTCTGCTAGTGAGCATCAGCTCACCTGTGCTGTGGCTGGCCTTAATCTTTTGCCTTATTCCTGACTCTTTCCCATTTTGGGACAATTAGAGGAAAGCTCCAGAGGAGCAAGGCACAATTTGTCACCTCCTTTTTTATTGGCTTATAAATTTTTTTCTAACATGAAAAATTATATCTATGTGTTTTATTCTGTTTTTCTTTCCCTGGTTTTCCAGAATTAATGTGGTTATATAAAGTACAGTAATTTTAGTTTCAGAGAATAATTATCATCTAGGATATATGAAGAATTTAAAAATTTTTATTTTTAAATTACTTGCTTTTAATCTCAACAGTATTAAAATGTGAAATAAATTACACTCATGGAATAAAGTTGGTAATATATTTTACTATCAACTAATTCCATAAAATTCCCCACTCCAAAAACAAACACATCATGTCCTTTGTTCACAGTGTTTTATATAGTTGTCATGTTATTTGGCCAACACATCATAAGATTTTAAATTGGAAATTTTAAAATAAGTTATAAAAAAATCTGGGGATAACGATGCTTACTAAGAATTAATTAAATTAAGATTTTAATAGCTTACTTTGAAATCACTAACAGTAAGTGAGTACTACATCCCTTATGAAAACCAATGGAATAAGAAATCAACGATTATTTAGAAAAAATATATAGCTTTATGTGCATTTTAGTAGGAAAAAAAATTTTTTTTTGAGACAGGATCTCTCTGTGTAGTTTATGCTGGCTTTGATTTCACTAGGTAGCCCAGGTTGGCTTCAAACTCATAGTGATCCTCTTGCATCAGCCTCCAAAGGACTAAGAACAATTTTGAAAGCAACTACACTATTTAAGTAGCTAGACAAGAGACATACAAACAAATCTAAGTCATGTAAATAAAGACAAAAAATTAGCTAAAAGAATATGCAAAAAAGTAGACTGGATCAGTAAAAGTAAGAGTTGTTAAATAACAGGGCCACCCAGCTCTGGGGGGCTCTCTGGTGTTCTTCTTGCCCAGGCTGCCATTCTCTGGCCAGGACTGCCCGTATAACATGGGTGATACTGGCCAATGATTTTACCATTTAAAGACCCAATTTCTATATTTAATAGCACCCACCTGTACCACTGGTTCATTCTGAGTATAAAGCAATAATGATAATAGTAAAATGCTTTTCAAACTAAGCATACTACTAATCAGTAAGCAAACATAAGGTTTTGTTTTGCTCTGATTATTAGAAAAGAAAGAATAACTTAGAGATGCTGATTTCAGGGATAAACATAACATCTTCTATTTAGCAAGTTGCTAGGCAAGAAAATAATACTTCCTGCACATATTCTTTACCCCTTAATGACCTTCTGTTACTTTCTCTTCCCTTTTATTTCTGAATCAAGGAATGCAGATGAAAGTGTATTCCTTATCTTTAGTATTTGAAATTTAAGAAAAACCTTAGTTAACGTTACATTTAAAGTACCAGACTCTCATGAGTTAGCATGAGTATCTGCTACTCACTCAGTTGGCTATTTATCTATCAAAATCTAACTTGAGCAAAGTATCTATCATGGATATGAGGAGCAGAAGTATGAATAAACGCAGTATTAGATGTCAAGCAGCTTTACATCTTCTAACAGATATGACATGTACAAAGACATCTGATGCTAGGTAGAATGTTCTGAGTGACAAGAAAATAGAATCCAGAGACAGAATTTCTTTTTGGCTGGGGAAAGTGGGAGAGGGATGGGATAGGTTTTATTGAAGGATTCAGAGTCTTAGGAGATAAAGTTTGGGGGTGGGGGGCGAAGGTCCAGGAAAAAAGGAATTTGGTATAAACAAGTAGGAGAGAGTAGGAGACAGAAGTGTGTGTCTTGAGAAGCAGTTATTCTACTGGTGCCCTTTGGGCTTGAATTCCTCATAGAGAAGAAATAAATACGCATTGAATCAGTTAATTAAAATCTTTCTGAATACAAAGCTTAGGAGAAACAATAAACTCTATGATTGTGAAACTGTTTTAAGTACTGAAGTAAATACATGTTTTATTAGTCCAAGCATCCATAAAATTAGATATATGAAAAATCTACCATGTCTATCCTTTGCTGGGAAAATATTATTTTTCATTTTTTTCCAACAAAAATGAAATATTATTATTCTCTTTCCATTTCTACTGGTAAAACAAGCTGCCATTATATACAACTGCTATGTTGCATTCCTAACATTTTCAGCTAACATTCTTTTGTGGCATCCTATAGCAGTGACGAATGCAGTCAAGTACATACATTCATGTTTGTATGGAGTGGAGCATATAAAAAATATCTGGGATCCAAAATAATAAGGGGCTCTCAAAGAAATCAGGGAGTGGTCTAGAGAAAATAAGAATATTTGAGTCATGTTTGTATATGAGTTTGCCTTTTAGAATTTGCCCAGTGAGATTTCAGTGGTGGGCAGGGATCCCCAAAGAGTTGGTTGTAGGGACTCAGTCATGTAATTTTGAGCAAGAATTAGAACCAACACTTTTTGATACTAGCCAAAAGAACTGTTTTTGAAAAGCCCCATGAAAACACACAGTTGAGTTTGTTAACTGGCAAGCAAAGAAAAGGAAACAGCACAAGGATGTCCATAGTCATTTTGGAAAAATAATGATTCTGGTGGTAAGTAAATTGTTTCCAGGGATATTAATTTGCAGGACAATTAATGCTGTTCAATTAAAAGAGTACCATTTACACGGTTCTTTCTGATTCCTACTTTTGGACCCTCTCCAAGAACATACTGTATATATCTATCTGTTTGCTTATAAGATCAAGGTCCAGTATGTGATTGTAAATTATGTAAAAAAATGTACTACATTGGAAGTCAGGAGACCTAGCATCTACCTAGCCATAATTTGAATACTTGCCTATTTAGGTAACTTGGTCAGTTTAAATTCATTGTCTACTGTTTGTTTTTGCCTTACAATAAAGCCCTTACTGTCTTACAATATGTGGCCTGCAGTAATGATCTTCAAATTGTAATATGTAAAATAACCTACAGAAGGGTGGAAGAGAATATGAAAACTTCATAATCTTAATCAGCATTTTTGTATGTACTGAAGTAAAATAATTATGTTCATATTTGATGACAGAACACAAGTATATAGTACATAATGAAGCTACTTTACATTTTGCCAAAAAAAGCTTTGGCAAATACTGCTGTAGATAACCTCTAAGCATCTTCCAATTTTAAATGTCTCTGACACACATATGGCTCAGTTTTTACGTTGCTTCAATGTATGCAATGATAGGATGGAAGAATTTCATGCAGGCCCATGTTGACTTTCTATCAACTAGGTTATTTACCATCCCTTTCTCAATCTAGTTCTCCTGAAGAGCTGTGTCCAATACCTTCCTCTCTGGCTTGTTCCCGACCCATAACAGTGCCCAGCAGACATCAGGTGCTCCAGTGTAGGTTTGTCAAGGGAACTAATTCCTATTTCAAAAAAAAATATGTATTTGCTTCAAAAAAAAAAAAAAAGAACATGGGGAGGTTTTTGATCCTTATTTACAAACAGATGTTTAAATGGATTGATTAGTGGCAAGGTCCACTTTCTTCTTTTATTTAAATGTCCTTCTCAAGACTATTGCCTCTGTTACTGATAACATTATTACACAGTTTTTTTCTCATTAAAAGTTGATGAATCCTTCAGATACAGAAGCGAGAAAATCTGTCACATGGAGCATGATTTTCTTTGACATTAAATGCAGACTTGAGGGGTTTCTAAGACCGGCGAATATTGCATTTTTAGACAGGAAATATTGATTAAATTATCAGAAGACAGAAAGAGAGTAAGAAAGGGAAAAAAATGTGTCTTGCTCTCAGATGGTACTCTGAGGGGCTTTAAGGTTGATGGGATATTTTTCCACACCACATTTTTTATTTATTCTTGATCCAGTAAAAAAGAGACATTTCTGACAGGTTTTCTACCACCACTGAAAGTGAACCTGGAACGGAGAAGTCCAAGATGTAATGAAATGGAAAACTCCTTCAGGGAATATAAAAGAATCCAAGTTTCCAAAAGAGTACAATTACTGTCTAGTTCACCATATTTGGCAGCTTGATAGTTGGCAGATTAATCACAAAGTCTGTGGAGTATAAGGACATCAATATAGAAAACAGTATGAACCCATGTTCTTATTTCTAACTTCTTTTGTTCAGAGTATACACATGCATTTAAATGTTATTTTATATCTATGTTGAAGTTCATAAATTTCTAACAACAAAAATTCCCTATGTAAATTCTTGCTAGTAGAGTAATGAATAGTTAAACAAATTAAGCTGAGATCTGGAGAAGAGGAAAAGTTTTTTCATTTAGATCATTCACATTTCACCCTAAGTTTTAGAATGCGTCAGGCAAAGTCCCCTTGACTACATTTCTTTGGAATCGGCTAACATGTTTTCACCAATTGCTTAGATCTCTCATTAGCCACTTATCTCAACGCTAGGTTGACTGCCTACCGTTCTTTCCATGTGGATGCTCCACTCTTGTGCAGGATTCCAAAGGCCAATGAATGAACTAATTCTTATGCCCCTCTTTCAACTAAAGTTATTCATTCCTTTGCATTCTCCAATTGATAAAGTTGATATAGGGACCTGAGAACTATCCTTGACTTCCTTTTTTATATACCTGTATGTTAGTCATTTATATCATCTGAAAAATTTTTATATGCTTGTACAGAATATGGGTTCTTAAAAAGAATTTTCCCTATGCCTTCTGGCATCATGAGAAGATATTAAATGATAACTCAAAACATGTATAGTGAAGACAGCAGGGGTAAATTTGTCCACTGCTTTAGCTACACAGGCAGGTTGTTTGAATATTTAAATGAAGAGCAATTTGGTTCAAGAAAGTGCAGGTGGGAGTTAATGAGTTATTATGGGAAGAGATACACTCCACACCTGTGTTTATAAGATGTCTTCATTGCATGTTTGCCCTTGGTTCAGTGTGCTGGTTAACTAATCCCCTTGAGGATGTTAGGTTCCTATTTGTACAGCTTCAATGCATAATAGTTTGAGCCTCCATTTTATTTTTTAATTTTTGGTTTTAGAAACATCACATATTTGTTGGTGAACTGTTGGATTCACATGATCTTATCAATATAGACTCAAGGGCAGTTTTAAGCTAAAAGCTTTGCTTACCAACATGGATTTAGAAACTGAAAATGACCAAGTTTGTTTTGAGAAACAATTCAAACTAAGTCTCCTACTGGCAATTTATGTTATTTAGGGAGCTCCAGACATACTATTTCCCATCCACTCATGCAATACATCAGTGGCAAGCTAAATGGGATAAATTCACCTCTAAGCTGAAAGCTGTCTTAAATGTTTCAAACCAATTCTTGCCAATCCAAGAGATGATAGAGATGAGAGGTAATGAGCCAATTTCCTTAGACAGATCGAGCTGAAGTCCCAACATGTCCAGTAATGGGCATTTCGTCCAAAAATAATCTTTCTTCCTTGTCTTTTGTTAAGACTTTCCAAAGTTGCCCTTTTCCGGACTGTTTGCTTCTCAAAAGCCTTCATGAACGAACTTGACAGATATGCAGGTCTGAGCTACTGTGGGCCTAGGCTTTCATGTGTCAGCTCTTCCCTACCTTGACAGTGGAATCGAGCCTTTGCAACTACAGACGAGCAAGCCAACATGCTTGGGTGATGGGAATTTTACTGCTCATGTTGTGGTCAACAAGCGTGTGCTGACAGCTGCTTTATTTCAGGTATCTTGCTCAATTTTCTAGGGAATGGGCTAGAATCTTACTTGTTTTTTACTTTTCTATATTTACATTTTTTTCAGTCTTTTACTCTCTACAAACAGACAAAACCCTAATAACATTACTTAGCAATTGGAGTTATTTCCCCTTCATGTTTTTATATGTTCACTTTCTTAGATGGAAATCATTGTAAGCTGAATAAATAGTTGGATAGATTGTCTAACTTTTTGCATGAGAAAATGAGTCATTAATGACCCTCTTCTCTCTGCTTTGCTTCCAATGAACATAAAATAGGCCTGAAATCTAAGAATGGAAGCTACCTTTATTACAGGAGTGCCCGTAAGCAGGGAAATCACTACGCATAGTGTCAGTGCTGACGTTAGAAGTCTTACTCCTCTGGCGTTCAACAACAGACCCTGAAAATTTGCTTCTGGCCAAAGTCTGACACCCCAAAGTCTTATCTAGAAAGTAGATTTTTCAAACAACCTTTCTATCTGTGTTTTTTTATTTTTCTCTAAACTGAAAATCAGCTTCTGCAATAGGATTCAATTCTATTTGAGATTATACTACACATAATACTGCTGAGTTATTTTCAATATTCAACTTAAATAATGACCCAGTAACCTAATGACTTTTAGAAAATAGGCCTCTGAACAAGAAAAATTCTACCTGATCAGACATTAGGAAGGCAGATGTACCAGGTAACCCATGGAGAGAATACCTCAAGGTCATGCATTTACTCAAAAGCCACAAGCTATATGTGTACAATGTTCTTCCATTAGAAAATAATACAAGTCTTCCACCTTAGCAGCAAAGAAAATGAGATACCAATCAATAGAATGACTTACTCCCATCCCTCAGCAGTCAGCTGAAGAACCAGAAACCCCTAGGGGCTGATTTTATAAGTGAGGCAGACAGATTTAGATATATTACTTCTTTCCAGGCTTTCTTGGCTTGTGAGAGTCCCCAAAGTCCATTTTTATGAACACACTACCATCCCTTAGAAAGTCTTCTCACTTGCATTTTTTGTTGTTGTTGGTACCAGGGATCAAACTTCTCACTTTCATTCTCTATTCAGCCCTGTCTTTCCAGATAAAAGTTTTCTCCAACTGCACTTGTATATTTCCAGTAGCAGAAAATCCAACTCCTGGATAATAGAAACGCAAGCTTCATTTGCATGTCTAAAAGCCACTTGTTTCCATAAAGCCAAATTCTATTTGACTATTGAACATTTGCAGGTGCAATTTCCAAGAGACTGAGATGAGGTGGCTGCAAATGTGGCCCTTGAAGTAAAATATGATCAAAATAAATCAAATGATCATCATCAAATTAGTATCAACTGAAAGTGAAAGCAGAGATGTGGTAATGAGCAAGTCCCCCCACCACTGAAGTGTTCATAATGAATCTGATAAGAAGCTTAAATGACAAGGATAATGAACGCTGTGCAAACTGTCTTTCAGCTTGATTCTTTTTGTTTTCCTCTAAGTATGCACCTGGTGTAAGATGGTCCCACGTATCCTCCCCTAGAGGTTGTGCTGTCTTTGTGCCCCCCCTTTCAGATTGTTATGCTGTTTCTTTTGTTAAAATATCATGTGAATTATTTTTCTCCTTATGCTATTCAGGTTTCTTTGTTTGTAAGCAATATAAGCCAACTCCAGCCACTACAGCCAGAATGAAGCAGGATAGCTCTCCAACAATTCCCAGGATGTAGTTACAAGGCTAGAAGACCTCAAGAGGCCTCTTCTATTGGAAAGAAAAAGTGTCAGCACTTATACATCCTCCCAAAGTTTCATATTGGAGGAAAGACTCTGTAGTTGACCTGACTTCAGTTACACTTAGATGTCATCCAGTGTGTGTGTGTGTGTGTGTGTCCCTAAGAAACAACAGTATGCTATGACAGTGAAAGTGACAGTATGTGCTGGGAAGCCCAAACCACCCCTTGTCCCCTATGCTAGACACAGCAATTGTTGAGTCTACATTTATTTCTCATTTAATAGCTAGAAAAATAAAGTGATAGATTATTGTAATATATGACACATCATCTACCCAATGTATGGATCTGCTCTGTAATTTCTTGACCATCCTATGTAAAGGAACTGCAGGGATATTGTCAGGCACAGAAATACTACTCCCGGCCCACCCTCCCCCCGGTAACTTAGCGGAAGCCTGTATCAGGCATAGGCTGCCCAGAATCTCCACCGTGGGCCGCCCTGCCTCTGGGAACTTAGCAGAAGCCTGCATCAGGGGTAAACTGCCCAGAATCTCCACCATGGGCCTGCCCTCCCTCCAGGAACTTAGCAGAAGCCTGTATCAGGCATAGGCTGCCAGGAAGCTCCACCAAGGGTCCACCCTGCCACCTGAAAGTCAGCGCAAACCCGCCTCAGGGGTAGGAACCTCCCCTGTGGGCCTGCCCTGCCACCAGGAACATCGATGAGGCCCGCCCAAGACTGAAAACTGCCCTGGACTGCTTCAGCTGGGCCCACCCTCCCACCTGGAACATCAGAAGATCTCAGCGGGATTCAGTTAGTGTGAGAAAATTTGGAACTTTGCTCCCAGCTGGTGAACTTTGGACTACACCGGATTGACTGTATCAGTGTGGTGAGTATACCCCTAAAATAGAGGTGTACAGGTGATAAATAGGGCCATTAGTAAAAACCCCCTCCAACTAACTGTAAGACTTTGGTGTGTCTGAAAAGAGTGTGTGATATCCTTCTACACATACAAAACACCAGGCAGAGGGAAAATGACAAAACGAAAAAGCAAAATGCAGTCTCAAACATATAGCTCACCAGAAGCAAGTATAGGAGACTTTGAAATAGAGGACCCCAAAAGTAACACACTGGGAATCTCTGAAAAGATAATGAGTGAAATAAAAAAACAACTGCATCAGGCTATAGAGGAAATCAAATTAGAAATAGTCTCCTATGTAAAGATAGAAATAACAACTTTAGTAAAGGAGTTATTGAATGCAGCTAAAGAAGAACTAGAGAAAAAAGTACATGAGCATGAGAAACTGATTGAAACTTTGAATGAACAATATAGAAAACAAGCAGAATTCATGAAACAAACTCAAAGAGACATCCAAGAAACAAAAAATTCTATTGAAAGCGTACAAAACTGCCTAAAGGAAGCTGAGGATAAGATTTTGGACCTTGAGGACAGGATCACAGTTAGTGATCAGGAAGGGATAGAACTTTTAAAAATAACAAAGCAGCATGAAATGACAATCAAGAAACTTCATGATGATGCCAAGAGCAACAATATAAGAATCATGGGCATTAGCGAAGATACAGGAGTGCAGGCAAATGACATACATAAAGTATTTACAGAAATAATAGCAGAAAATTTCCCAAACATGGGGAAAGAATCTGATATGCAGATAAGTGAAGCATATAGAACACCAAACAGTCACAATCAACATAAATCCACACCCAGACACATAATAATTAAGATCTTAGACAAACAGCACAAAAACAGAATATTAAAAGCTGTCAGAGAAAAGACACAACTCACCTATCAGGGAAAGCCCATTAGAATCACGGCACATTTTTCAGCACAAACCCTCAAGTCAAGAACATCTTGGAGTGAGGTATTTCAAGCCCTGAAAGAAAACAATCTTCAACCCAGACTGATGTACTCAGCAAAACTTTCATTCAAATTTAATGGAGAAACAAGATACTTCCATGACAAAGAACAACTGAAGAAATTCATGTCCACCAAACCAACCCTAGAAAGAGTACTGAAGGACATACTAGACAGAGATAAAAATGACCACAATCCCTGAAACAACAACAGAAACAAACTACCAGGTAGGATAAGCAATTAAGAGGAAAAGCAAAAAGAAACAACTGGAACATAACATGGCAAAGTCAAGCCAGTACATATCAGTGATATCCATAAATATAAATGGCTTCAATTCACCTATAAAAAGAAATAGATTGACAGAATGGATCAAGAAACAGGACCCCACAATATGCTGTATACAAGAAACACATCTGATCCAAAAGGAAACTCATAGATTAAAAGTCAAAGGATGGAAAACAGTATTCCATGCAACAGGAACCCAGAAAAAAGCAGGGGTAGCTATTCTATTGGCAGACAATGTGAACTTCAAACCTAAAATGATTAGAAGAGATAGAGGTCACAACATACTTATTAGTGGTAAAATTCAAGAGGAAGAACTAACAATTATAAATATATATGTGCCAAATACAGGCGCACCCAACTATATAAGACAGATACTAATGGACATGAAAAACCAAATACACAAGAATACAATTATAACAGGAGATCTTAACAGCCCATTGTCACAAAGAGATAGATCAACTAGACAAAAAGTCAGCAAAGAAATAACAGAACTGAATCATACCTGTGAGCAAATGGACTTAGTAGATGTTTACAGAGTATTCCACCCAACCACAC